>JAAROE010000167.1:45000-86175 GCA_036365135.1 Miichthys miiuy | reverse complement strand
AACCAGGGGAAGGAGTGCAGACTGTGAGACTGTATGGAAACCTTTAATAGAGTTTCTTAGACGTCAAAGTGTACAGTCAACTTAAAACTGCTGTGTTGACGTATGAGTGTTTGTGTTTTATTTCATTTATTTATTTTGTTAAATGTGTGAAGTATGTAAATTGTCTTGTGGAAATTTGTTATGATTGTTGTTTATTTATATATGTAAAATATATATACAATTAAATAAAAAATATGCCATTCTACTGCCCGTTTCACAAAATATTAAAACTATGTGAAACATGAACGTAAAAACTGTGAGACATGATGTAAATGTAAAAACTACAGGAGGAGTAGTGCTCTGAAGAAACATAACAAGGAAAGGTACGGTCAGTCTTAAGGTTGCCTTCTTCTTTACGCTATCAGGCACTCTAATGAGGAAACTAGTGAGAGTGAGGAGAAAATAAGTTTTTATTATTTTTTTTAATCTGATCAGACTTCAGAGAAACGACTGTGTCCTATATCTCTACAATGACAGCAATGAATACTAAATATGATGCAGTTAAGACACCACGCTCTTCAACAGAAAACAACAATCACTCATTGTTTGGAACTGTCATGACATTGAAAAGTAATATAAAGTACAAATTAAGATAAAATGACAGCATGCAGAGAAGTCTACATTACATCAGCCATCATGGAAACTGCATCAACATTTCTGTTGTTATATCCTTTAAACTGATTATCTGCATGTTTGTAAAAAGAAAACAACAGGACAGAAACTGATGCAGGAGATCCAACTTATGTTTAAAGACCAAACAGCTTTCTTCAATTAGATCTTTTCTCCTGACAGCCAAATACCATCCAACCCACTGACAGCTCCATATCTCTGAAGACCACCTTCAAATGACCACATTCATGATGATCACTGGTCCAGCCTTCCAGTACAAGTTTAACAGCAGTTTGGTTTAGTCCATAGAAAGTCAGAAGGAGTCTATCAGATAAAAGTTGGCAGTCATACGTTGGTATAGTCCGTGAGCTCAAGTACAAGACGTCCATGGCGTTGTCCTTTGCACAGTTGTTAATGGTGACTGAACTGTCGTGGAAAGCCAACACGTAAATGTCGTTCCCTTCACCTCCGACCAGGTAATCACCACCAGTAGACACCAAGATGTCATTGCCGTCCGAGCCTTTGAGAAGAGAACTTTCGTAACCAGCCACCAAGATATCAGAATAGATGGTGCCAATGACCGTCTCCACGTCCTTCAACACGTCGCCCTCAGCATCAGCATAGCGGCCTTGTCCAGTAATCAGGTTAACGTAAACCCCTTTACCCGTGTCATGATCACCCCGGTACAGAACAGTGTCTCTGCCAGGACCTCCATCCACTAGATCAGCCCCTGGTCCAGGAATGAAGACATCCTGACCAGAGTTTCCCATCATAGTGTCATTTCCATCCTCGCCATAAAGTGTGTCGTCTCCCAAGTCACCAATGAGGATGTCATCTCCATTCCCTCCCATCAATGTGTCATCTCCTTCACCTCCTTCCAAGGCATCATCCTTCCACCCACCAATTAGAGCATTGTCTTGATCATTACCTAGGATGCCATTGGACAGGGAGGGACAGCCTTGCACTGTATGGACCTTTGACAGATTTCTCTGAGAGTTGAGGTCCAAATGGCAGTCAACCTGCGATTGTTTCAGAGTCACTTTGAAAGCTTCAATGTCAAACAAAGGGACGTCTCAGTCCAGTTTAGTGATTTCAATTTAAAATTCACTCCGTCAGAGCTCTGAAATTCAAGGTGCTGGTGTCGGTAACCGTTGTTGTAGTCGAGCAGACTAATTACTAATAGATCCTCTTTTGTCGCGATCGTCACATTCAGATCTCGTGCTGATGAGTCCAGTGCAATTCGACTGCCACTGAGGAAATCCATGTCAACCAACACAGTATCAATATTCAGATCTTCTGCAAAGTTATCAATCATTAACTTGTTTCCGTATCCATGTTTGATTACGTAAGTGTCTTTTCCTTCTCCTCCAAACATCACTGCACCCCCAGTATGAGGATCAAGCAAGTTCTCATTGCTGTTCCCAACTATGATGTCGAAACCTGAGGAGCCGTACAATTCCTTCACTGAACCAACATTAGTCACACTCATCATTTTGCCTTGAAGGCCACAGAACATTCTGTCTGTTGAATTTTTGCTTCTGTATGTGAAACATTCAACAAGCTCAGAAAAAGAGAACACGCCTTCTACATTAACTGAATGTGTTTGGAATGAATCAAGTGGTTCAGGTTTCTGGTTTCTATAATCAACAGCTAAGGGCAACATTAAAGACTTGCTATTGCTGGTGTGGTTGGGAATAAATCCAGCTGTTATTCCATTGCTGGTCCTGATGTGCAGGTGCTGATAATTCTTTGAATCAAACCAGTTCTGTAAAATAACTTCTTTTCTACCGTTTACCCAAATTATGATGCTCTGTCCGTCACAAGTACTTGTTATATGCCTCGAATGTTCTTTCAGGAAGAGAATGTCCAAGGCGAGATCTGGTGATTCATTGTTGATGGTTTTTACTCCTTGACCTGGTGTGATAACGTACCAGTCCTCCCCTCCTCTACCCTGGATGAAGTCATTTCCTCTTCCTGGAACAATAACGTTGGGCTCTTTGTTCCCTCTGATCACATCATTGAAATCTGACCCACGGACCTCCGTCACGCTGTGAAGAGCCTCGTCCTCCTGAAGGTCCACCACCAGACGAGATGGAGACTTGCTGTAGTCAATACTGCGACTTTTTATACACTTGGTGAACGGGTCACCGTGCAGGCAGTCAGCCTTGTTATCTGAGATTGTGAACGTGATCAGATCCTTTGTGACAACAAGCAAGTGTCTGTCTTCTGGGGATGTGAACCACCTCATTAAAGTCACATGGATCGCTGTATTGTCATGGAAAGCATTCAGAACAACATTATCACCTTCTACACTGACTTTAAAAGTGTGAAGATTTGCCTCTATTATTGCCAGGTCTGTTTTCAAGTCTCTGGAGTGATTTTCAATCAGCACTGAAGACCGCTGTCTGTCTTTAACTATGTACATGTCTTCTCCTTCAGCACCAATCAAATGATCTCGACCTCCGCCTCCATCTATCACATTCTTCTCTTCATTCCCAATGAGCGTGTCATCATACCGAGACCCAAAGATGGTGGTAACATTACATAAAAGTGGCTGTGATGAATCCACTCGTGCACCATGTTCCTCAAACATCTTGTTAATTCCACTGGCCACCAGCCGAACAGAAGAAATCACAGTGGACGAAATCTCAAATAAAACACCGTCTCCTGAAATCATGTTCATGTGACGATACAGTTCCCCTAAAAACCATCCTTCTATGGTCACCGTATGACTGCCCTCATACCTTAACACAACATCATCTCCAGATTTAGACACGGAAATGTGGCTGTAATCAACACTGAAATGAAGAGTGTCTCGTGCTTTGGAAGGATCGTAGTTGTTAATAGTTGTTTTCCTCCATTTTTAGGAATGATGTACGTGTCTTTACCACCAGAGCCTTGAACATAACTTATCTGTGGACCGAGGAAGAATGTGTCATCACCTGGTTCACCGTAAAGACTGTAGTAGTAACTTAACATGACTTCAGTTATCTGTTGGTCCTCTGCTTTCTGTATTGAAAAAAAACGATTAGCATCTTTATTTCCTGTGTATATCC
The DNA here is from genome assembly GCA_036365135.1 of Miichthys miiuy. NCBI lineage: Eukaryota > Metazoa > Chordata > Actinopteri > Sciaenidae > Miichthys > Miichthys miiuy. The sequence continues at coordinate 82,471 of JAAROE010000167.1, read as the reverse complement.
CATATCTTGAATTTGATACAGCTTTATAACCTGAAACTACTGTCACAGAGCCCGCTGGGATGAACATGAGTACTTTCTTCTGTAGTGTCTTGTGCTCTAATTGATGTGACTCCCCGAGGCCAAGAATAATATCTTTACTTCCCTGCGCATCGATCTTCCAACACCTCTTTGTAAAACTCTCATCACTAGATACAAAGTAGTCCATGCAGAGCTCAGACTGACCCTGGTCAGCGAGGGAAGTGAATACCACCACCATTCCAAGAAGAGTCACCACTACTAAAGTCAATAGCACTCGTTCCATGCTGTTCCTTTACAGTTTTGTAATATTTGTGATAGTCTGATATCTGTGCAACCAATCTGTGTCCCTCCTCAATCTCATCATAATGCCAATCATAAAATATACTTGCCACATGAATTCCAAAATGCAGAATCCCCTTCCCTAAGCCAACAGTAACAGCCCTCAGTTTATCCAGAACTCCAGCGTCCTTTGGGAGGCTCTTTAGTTCATTCTCTACGCCCATATAAACATCATCAAAGACCATCCTGACTACTGACAGAGCCAAGTTTACAGGCATTATAAATGGTGCCAGTTCAGGCTGAGCAATTTCAACAACATCCAAACCAATCATACCACCATCAAAGGCAGCATCAATGTATCCCAGTGTGTCACCTCTCTCCAAATCTTGTTCTAAATTGTATATCCCAAATCCAATTCCCACCACTGGTATAACTTTCATAGTGCCCCTCATTGCAGGGCTTTCCATAAATGTTGCTGTAGCTCTGGCGATTCTTGCTTCTGAGGACAGAGTCTGTCTTGCAATAACAGATGCTGTCATAGCTGTTACTCCATGAGCCGTTTGTAAAGCTCCCATCACACCATCTTTGACGTCACCCTGTTCAAAGGCACGAACAGCTCCTTTCATCCCCAGCATGAGGCCCAGAGTCCCCACAGCAGTCCCAATGTGCTCTACATACTTGTTGACTTGATGGGAGGACTGGACCATGACTCTCCAGGTCATGAACTGCTGTCTCAATGCCCTTCAACAACTTTTCATTGTAGCGTTGACTCTCTGGAGACAGCTCAACCCTAAACTCCTCAGGTTCAGCACCCTCAGACACAAGGTTACATATGAACTGTCCATTCTCCATCCTGGCACTGCCCTCCTGGAGGTGCATCCCTGCCAGATTTTCACCATATTTCGCCTTCATCTGATTGTGGATTTGTTCAGAAGACAACGCTTGTACCCTGGAGAAATATGATTCATGTTTGAAGGATTTCTCCAACTCTATGGAAGATTTTAGATCTTGGGGTGTTACGTGGCCGTCATTGTAGCCTCCTAATGTGCCAGATGCTGAAGGTTCACCTATTTGTGTTTTGAAAGTGTTGTAATCTTCCATGATGCTTTGTGGGTCACCTGTAGTTGACTGGTATTCTTCTATCAAGGTCGATAATGGAGACTGAATACCTTTTAATTTTTGCATTCTCTTCCATGATTGGTACAGGTTCAGTTCTTTTTTTAAGACTTCTTTAAGGTTTCCTAGTTTTTTCTTGATTTCATCACCAGAGGTTGCTGCCGCACTTGGCCCTGGAACTTTATCCTTGGCTTTGCCCTGCTCTGGAACTGTTACTGTGCCAAGAAATCCACGCATGTTTGGGTTAGTCCAACTACCTCCAGTTGCCATTGAATGGCCTTCGAAAAGAAAGTCCAGTCCTTTTTCCATGTTATTGTCTCCACTTTGAACTATATCCAGGGCCATAAGAGTCAGAGGAAACGTCCGGAAGTTTCTAACAGATTCAGATATTACTGACGCAGTAAAATATGTGGTGTACCAGGCCTCACTGGATGGGCTGAGGTGAGTTACAGGCTCACCAATCAGAATGCCTCGTGCATATTCAGCGTAACCTTCTTTAGAAGAAATATGGTCTCGTATCTGTGGGTATCTTTCTTGGCCTATCTGCTCAACAATACTTTTTTTAACGTCATCAATTTTCGGCTGCTTTCCTATTTGATTGTTGCTAAGCCTTTTTCCAACTGGAAACACATACAGACTTTTAGGATCAATAACATATATCCAGTCACTGACCATCAGGTATGTGGGCACATTTTCTCCAGTTTTTGCATAGTGTCGGATGACGTTTCTCACATCTGTTCCTGTTCTAATCTCAAAACATTGTGAAAGAACATCCCTTAGTCCCTGCTCGCTGTTTATCCAATTTATCTTAATGTTGTTGCCAGTTTCAATTCTTTCCCCTATTACATAACTCTCTCTGATATCCTTCAAGTTGTTAGTGTTCATTTTTTCTATAGTGGTCCGCTCCCGGTGAAAGATTCCCCAGGACATAGCTTCAAGTTCATCACAAGCAGCACGTATTTTGTTAGCCTTATTTTGGTCCATGGACTTAAAAACATTCTGGTCAATAAATCTCTGTGGCTCCTCTGGCCAGCTATCTTTGTAGGTCCGGACTGCCTCAGTCTTCGTCTTGGGCATTAGCAAGTTTCTTTCATTGGTAAAAATTGCTTCTCCTTTACTGCCAGGCTCATTTCTAATAATTACATCTCCATTCCTATCAAGGGTTGCCACCACTTTCTTGCTATCATCTTTATGTCGCCATTTCAGTCCATCTGTAGAGATCTCTTGGGTGATTTTCTCTCCTGTGTGCCTGACCTGGACCACAGCATCCCTGAGGTGCAGCTCTGTCTTAATGCCGGCGTCATGGAGCTCCCTCAGCAGCGTTTCAACAAACACTTTATCTGATCCGGCCTCACAGGCCACCACACTCGTTGTTTTGATTTTATCAGAAACCCTGGTGGTTTGTTGAATGACTCTGGCAACTTCTTGAGCGGTGTATCCTGCCAGTCTCATCTCTCTGGAATTGTCTCTCACGCCATGGCCTACCAACACCAGTCTGCTGTCCTCTGTCAGAGGCACAGAGTCACCGTGAATCAGTTTTGGTCTTTGGTTTTCATCAAGAACGTAGACAGAGCTAACAGTTGGATGCTTCTCATAAAGAAAAGTAGCGGCTTTTTTGACAACAGGATCATTCTCCATAATGAGGATCTGCTGGTGGTCATACCGCGTGGTATGGTCAACCGGTCTTTGTGGAATTTGGTAGCGAGAAACTGAGTCAGGTCGATTCATGATCTGGTAAACCTGGTGATTCTCCTGCTTTGTCTCTAAGACTGCGTTGATACCACGGACCACAAAAACACGAATGAACTTTTGTTGGAAGTGTGTGGTTGTGTTTCCATCGATGAAGAACACTGGTACATCTTCCAGAGATGGTTTCAACATCATCTCTGCGAGTGCTGAACCAGAAAGGCCTGACACAGTTTGTCCATCTTCTGAAACACTTCCAAATATTTTCACCACAGTGTAGCTGTCTGCTTCTGGAACACATGAGACATTGTCCAGGCATTCTTTGCTGACTATTACTGAGAAATGAGGATCCGTGCTGTACTCCTGTCGGACTCTGTCATCTGTTGACTTTTCTTTGTCAGTCATGACCAAAAGTTTTTGGCTGTAGCTGTGTGAGATCTCTGAAGCATGTAGCAGCCAATCTTGTGTCTTCTGTTCATCAATAACTTCCAAGAAGTTCTGAAAATCCTGGAAAATAATTTAGAATAAAAATAAAAAACAGCAGATGATCAGATGAGGTCAAGGTAATCACCTATGCAAGATGTGGTATCTCATTCCATGTATACAGACGTTTGTTTTGATATCTATTTTTATCAATTAAACTGATCGTAAAATAAAATCCACCAACCTGTTCCATCTGTTTGACACAATCTGGGAAACTCTTCTTGCACTCCTGCAAATTATCCTGCAAAGTCCTTGGGTTTCGGTCAATGTCCACCCTGAAAGAAGATTAACAGGTTTATATCATAGAGGGGTACATAACAATTACACATGACAAGTTAATCTATCAACTGCTTTCATGGTTAGAAGCAGCTACAATGATCTGAAGAGGAGGAACAGTAGGCTGTCACCGTAAACAGTAAACAGGGTTACCAGGAACATGAGGAATGATGAGGCAAGCAAAACAGTCCAAACAGGCAAACAAATCTAACAGGTCCAGGTAAACAAAGCAAAAGTCCAACTAACATGAGGGAAAGACTGGGCGCTCGATACATTGACAAATACAGACTGGCTCAAAGACGAGGGAGCACAGTGTGTCGCAACTCTGCCATTTCCATTAATACACTTCTATGTGCGACTCTGTGTACTGCCTGGTGTAATGATCTAATTTCAGCAGGGTTATGTTGCCTGAATTTGAGTATGATCATCGTGAACTTACCGGAAATGACATGCAACATTTTACTGCTTCTTCCTTTTTGCTGAATCGTGTCTGTGCAGAGCATTAACACCAAGATTTGACTGCCAAAATATAAATATAAAACATATGTACACCTTACATTTGTATATGGAGGTATTCACCTCAACCACAGCTCCAACAGCAAAATGGTGACCACTGAGGGTGAGAAGTGTGTCCAGAGTTCAACACACAACTTTTTTATCGTTCTGAGTGAAACCTTTAGACGTTATACTGAACTGACAGTGTGTATGTACTTTTGGACTCAATATAGGAAGTTTAGGAGGACAAGAACTGAGACACAGCAATGGACTAAATACACCAGGGAAGGATAATGGGAGACAGGTGAAACTAATTAGGGTGGGGCAGGAAGTGAAAAACAAAGGGAAGGTGAGTATTACAAAACAAAACAGGAAACAAAAAATGAATGAGATGTAACAAAAAGAAACATAACCTAGGGAGTAGGACAAGACAACAGGCACTGAAATGTCAATCAATCTTTGCAGCGGTTTCAGGGTGGAGGTTCTCACCAGAACTTCGCCAAAAAGCAAAAAGCTGAGCACATGAAGTCATAAATAACTCCTTACCTGCTAATGGATCTCTGAACTCTGGCCCCATGGATGGATGTGTTCCTACGATGAAATACAATCCTTGTTACCTTTTCAATGCACATTTCTTTCACCTTGATTAAAAACACAGTAAGGGTGTATTCACACAGACGTTGTTCCAAAAATTGACCCCCCTTTATTGCAAATCATTAATTCACATTCATATGCAGGACAAAATAAATGGAATGAGATCGCCAAGAAACGGTGGTCTCAGTCCGATTCCAACCTGTGGCTCTGGTGTGGATCATCTGTGGTTTGAAAGCAAACGAACAGATTTCACGATCAGCAGATGGATTTATTTGTAGCTTATCCTTTGAAATCACGCTAAAATCACAAATCGATCATGAAATCTGTACTTCGTTTATTTCCTTTACATCATAAGTGAGCCGCACCAGAATCTGTTTGGAATTGGACCAAGACTACACTTTTCAAGAAGTCTTGATCTGGATGTTCAACCAACAGCTTTGACACCAACCCAAACAAACCAAACTAACCAGTCATCCAAACAGGTCAACCAAAACCAAACCATCACAGGTACTGACACTAGACTGATAAATAGGCCTGGCTGATATATAAAGGTTGACCTTAGCTGATCGCAGACATGTGATGTATGTCAACAAATGTCAGTGACGTGTTTAAATAGTTTAAAATTACTCATAGCTGCAAAATGTCAAAGTTACGGAAACATAAAGTATGATGCACCAGGGGGCATCAATGATATTCATATATTTACTGTGTATGTACAGTACCAGTCAAAAGTTTAGACACACCTTCTTCTTCAGTGTGTTCCTTTGTTTTTATCAATGAAATAACACGTATGAATTATGTGGTAAATAAAGTTTCAGGTTTTAGATTCTTTTCTTTGAAGCTTTGTACACTTTTCATTCTCTCAGTTTTAATTTACAGGTAGCATCACATGATCTGACCTCCACAATCACCTGACCTGAACCCAGCGGAGATGGTTTGGGATGAGTTGGAGCAGAGTGAAGGAAAAGCAGCCAACAAGTGCTCAGCATATCTGGGAACTCATTCAAGACTGTTGGAAAACCATTCAGGTGACGGCCTCGTGAAGCTGACTGAGGAAGGAAAAGTGTGCAAAGCTTCATCAAAGAATCTCAAATATGAAACTTTATTTGTTTACCAGATAATTCATATGTGTTATTTCATAGTGTTGATGTCTTCAGTGACATTTATTGAAATACCTTTGATTCACAGAGTTCTTGAGCATTTCATGAGACATGTGTTCAGGAAGTCCTCTGAGGCGGTGCAATGCAGCGATATCAGGTCTGAGCTCCTCCCACTCATCTTCTCTCACCTCTGTGAAATAAAATGCATATTTTATGATCCACAGGATCGTTGTGGCTGTTCCTTACATTCCTGCTTATTGACAAGTGAGCAGAAACTGTCAGGAATTATGAAGTCCGTCACTCAGAACTTTGTCTGGATCTGAATTCTTGTGACGAGTCATGTACGGTTTGTCACGTTGTAGGGAGTTCAACAAACAAGACAGGTGCTGTATTGATTTCACAAAAGTTCACAGGTGTAACATTACTGTGGTGTCACCAAACAGGACTGAATCTTTAAAAGACATAGAAGAAATAGAGGTTGTTAACGTGTAAAAAAATGTCTTACCAAACTGTTCGGTGAGGATGAGGAGGCTGAAGACGATCAGGAGCCTCTGACCTGCCATCACTGCAAAATATTACAAACACAGAGGAGAAAACATCACTTATCATGGATCAGTTCATCAGAAACATCTTGATGATGACTTTAGTTTGTAATGACAGTCTGGAAATGCTGGTGATGATTATTGTTGGATTTTTACTTTAGTTCCCCTGCAGACACGTTTTAAAGTAAAAAATACTTTGCTGTGATTAATATGTTGTTCATCATAGTTTTCCATCATAAAATTAAAAAAATAAATCTACTCTTTCTCCCACATTGAGAGATTCTGAATCCATGAACGACCCACCAAACTTCAAGAACCCGGCCCGAAGAGCTCTCTGTGCCCGTTTATTTATTTGTGGCTCAAGTTACTGTCAGCTGGAAAGAGCAAGAATGATGAAACTTTGTCCAACAACTGGAAATGATTCCCTGAAATATGAGCCCAGTCGGCCAGATGGTGGCTGACCCATAGAGGGCGCAACTGATGCCACAAATATTCATTTTCACCAATTCTGTGTGCAAGTTTTAACCAAAATCTGAAGTGTCATATTGATGATGGTCTTTCGTGATGGTGCAAGTGGACATGGCCAATCACGTATTTGCTCATAACTAGGGCTTGGTATGAGCGGTGTTGATGAAATTCATTAGAGATGTCTAGCACCACCTACTGAACGTACCCACCCAGAGTTTTGTTCACTGACTAGTCAATAGCTGCCTTTTACAGTGTAGTTATTATTATTATCATTACTATTATATTATTATTATTATTATTATTATTATTATTATTATTATTAGTAGTAGTAGTAGTAGTAGTAGTAGTAGTAGTAGTAGTAGTAGTAGTAGTGTAGTGGTGGTGTCTGACTCACCTCTCTGTCCTCTTCTTTGTTGGCTTCTTGTTCTTGTTCTTCTTTAAACCAGCTGATCAGAAGCTCCTCAGTGTTAATCACAGTAATCACATGCAGACACTCACTTTCTGCTGAAGGTGAACTGCTTCATCTGTGATGTGTTGAGCAGCGGTGGAGGTGGACAAATAGATGAATGGACGGAAGTGTCCTGTTTTCTATCTGGTCCTCAGCCAGGTGTTACAGGAATGGAGCTACAGTGACCTCCAGACTCAGAGTCAACAGCTAAAATCCAGCTGCTGAATGCAGAGCTGCTGCCAGAAACACTGAACAGCCGAAACAAAGTCTGAAACTAGACCAAAGCATGGCATACACCGATGGTCATGTACATAACGTTTGTTTCACTTTACTGTTCAGCTTTTATAAAACACTAAAAGTGTAGCTGCTGTTAAGCTAACGTTAGCTCAGTTTGTTAGCTGCTGTTAGCTAATCTGTCAGTTGGGATGCCCAGACTGTGCCCAGCAGTTAGCTCTTGGTCACTGGTCTGTTGTGTTCTGGTTGTAAAGTGAACCAAGACTCTGATCCGAACTATCTGTAAATCTAAGCAATGCTACAACTGCATGGAGCAATTTTTCATCAAACCTCTCAGTCCTCCCTATGGATTCTCTGGCGCTCTCCGTCCCTTTGTTCTACATGTTCCATGTCCTAGATGTTCTGTATTATACCTGTTCTATGTTTTATGTTCTACATGTTGACCTGATCTAAACCCAGTTGAGAAGGTGTGGGATGAGTTTGTGGAGGGGGCGTGGTGCATCAGCTGCAGGGGAGAGATGTGGAGAGGGCTCAGGAGAGCAGCACCAGGGGAGGTGATTAGCACACCTGCATCTAGTTGTCTAATCTCTCTCCCCTTTTTAATACAGTAGCGTGCTGGACCTGGGAGAGAGGGACGAGACGAACACTCGAGGAGCCGGCAGCAAGTGCATGTGTCAGCCTGCAAACGGCTCAGAAGTGTGTCTTGATTGTGGTGTGAAATAAAAAGACCTAAAACTGCTATACTTGTCCGTGCATCTCTGTTGAGGAACCTGTGGCGGCTTCAGATACACCACAGAGTGAAGGAAAGCAGCCAACGAGTACTCAGCACCGTTGGGAACTCCTTCAAGACTCTTAATGGTAGCTGGAGGTTATCAAATATGGTGTTTTACCTGAAATATAAAACTTGTTTTAGACTTTGTTTCGGCTGTATTGTACGCCAGTGTGTGTTCAGTGTTTCTGGCAGCAGCTCTGCATTCAGCAGCTGGACTTTAGTTGTTGACTCTGAGTGAGAAGGTTCCAGCAGCTCCACCCCCATAACACCTGGCTCAGGGCCAGATAGAAAGCAGGACGCCTCCGTCCATTCGTCCATTCGTCCACCTTCACCGCTGCTCAACACATCACGGATAAAGCAATTCACCTTCAGCAGAAAGTGTCTGTGTGTGATTACTGTGATTAACACTGAGGAGCTGTGACACTAAATATGATTTTGTTACAGAGTGAAACGTGTTCAACTGAAATGTTGACAGACTTTGCATCACTCATAATAAATCATGTTAGAAATGAACATGAGGTTCAGGTTTGTTTCAGCTTCATTCAGTTTAACATGTTCATACAGTTTATTGTGACAGAAAGAAGAACTGCTGTTAGATTTGTTCACGTCTGATTGGTTTAGATTTGTTCACGTCTGATTGGTTTAGATTTGTTCACGTCTGATTGGTTTAGATTTGTTCACGTCTGATTGGTTTAGATCTGGTGACACTGTCATTTAAAAAAAAAAAAAAAAATTGTGACAATAAAAACAAAATTGTTACAGAACATTTGTATGTAACTTTTGTTGGTAATTTTTTCTTTTTTAAAATGTTAGTATTGGCCCCGGGCATCTTCACACTGTTAAATCTGGGCTTTGGATACCTCTGTTTTAGTTCATCAATATGACACTTCAGATTTTGGTTAAAACTTGCACACAGAATTGGTGAAAATGAATATTTGTGGCATCAGTTGCGCCCTCTATGGGTCAGCCACCATCTGGCCGACTGGGCTCATATTTCAGGGAATCATTTCCAGTTGTTGGACAAAGTTTCATCATTCTTGCTCTTTCCAGCTGACAGTAACTTGAGCCACAAATAAATAAACGGGCACAGAGAGCTCTTCGGGCCGGGTTCTTGAAGTTTGGTGGGTCGTTCATGGATTCAGAATCTCTCAATGTGGGAGAAAGAGTAGATTTATTTTTTAAATTTTATGATGGAAAACTATGATGAACAACATATTAATCACAGCAAAGTATTTTTACTTTAAAACGTGTCTGCAGGGGAACTAAAGTAAAAATCCAACAATAATCATCACCAGCATTTCCAGACTGTCATTACAAACTAAAGTCATCATCAAGATGTTCCTGATGAACTGATCCATGATAAGTGATGTTTTCTCCTCTGTGTTTGTAATATTTTGCAGTGATGGCAGGTCAGAGGCTCCTGATCGTCTTCAGCCTCCTCATCCTCACCGAACAGTTTGGTAAGACATTTTTTTACACGTTAACAACCTCTATTTCTTCTATGTCTTTTAAAGATTCAGTCCTGTTTGGTGACACCACAGTAATGTTACACCTGTGAACTTTTGTGAAATCAATACAGCACCTGTCTTGTTTGTTGAACTCCCTACAACGTGACAAACCGTACATGACTCGTCACAAGAATTCAGATCCAGACAAAGTTCTGAGTGACGGACTTCATAATTCCTGACAGTTTCTGCTCACTTGTCAATAAGCAGGAATGTAAGGAACAGCCACAACGATCCTGTGGATCATAAAATATGCATTTTATTTCACAGAGGTGAGAGAAGATGAGTGGGAGGAGCTCAGACCTGATATCGCTGCATTGCACCGCCTCAGAGGACTTCCTGAACACATGTCTCATGAAATGCTCAAGAACTCTGTGAATCAAAGGTATTTCAATAAATGTCACTGAAGACATCAACACTATGAAATAACACATATGAATTATCTGGTAAACAAATAAAGTTTCATATTTGAGATTCTTTGATGAAGCTTTGCACACTTTTCCTTCCTCAGTCAGCTTCACGAGGCCGTCACCTGAATGGTTTTCCAACAGTCTTGAATGAGTTCCCAGATATGCTGAGCACTTGTTGGCTGCTTTTCCTTCACTCTGCTCCAACTCATCCCAAACCATCTCCGCTGGGTTCAGGTCAGGTGATTGTGGAGGTCAGATCATGTGATGCTACCTGTAAATTAAAACTGAGAGAATGAAAAGTGTACAAAGCTTCAAAGAAAAGAATCTAAAACCTGAAACTTTATTTACCACATAATTCATACGTGTTATTTCATTGATAAAAACAAAGGAACACACTGAAGAAGAAGGTGTGTCTAAACTTTTGACTGGTACTGTACATACACAGTAAATATATGAATATCATTGATGCCCCCCTGGTGCATCATACTTTATGTTTCCGTAACTTTGACATTTTGCAGCTATGAGTAATTCTAAACTCTTTAAACACGTCACTGACATTTGTTGACATACATCACATGTCTGCGATCAGCTAAGGTCAACCTTTATATATCAGCCAGGCCTATTTATCAGTCTAGTGTCAGTACCTGTGATGGTTTGGTTTTGGTTGACCTGTTTGGATGACTGGTTAGTTTGGTTTGTTTGGGTTGGTGTCAAAGCTGTTGGTTGAACATCCAGATCAAGACTTCTTGAAAAGTGTAGTCTTGGTCCAATTCCAAACAGATTCTGGTGCGGCTCACTTATGATGTAAAAGGAAATAAACGAACTACAGATTTCATGATCAATTTGTGATTTTAGTGTGATTTAAAAGGATAAGCTACAAATAAATCCATCTGCTGATCGTGAAATCTGTTCGTTTGGATATATGTTACTGATCCTAAAAGTCTGTATGTGTTTCCAGTTGGAAAAAGGCTTAACAACAATCAAATAGGAAAGCAGCCGAAAATTAAGTTCAGAAAAGTATTGTTGAGCAGATAGGCCAAGAAAGATACCCGCAGATACGAAACCATATTTCTTCTAAACAATACGCTGAATATGCACGAGGCATTCTGATTGGTGAGCCTGTAACTCACCTCAGCCCATCCAGTGAGGCCTGGTACACCACATATTTTACTGCGTCAGTAATATCTGAATCTGTTAGAAACTTCCGGACCTTTCCTCTGACTCTTATGGCCCTGGATATAGTTCAAAGTGGAGACAATTACATGGAGAAAGGACTGGACTTTCTTTTCGAAGGCCATTCAATGGCAACTGGAAGTAGTTGGACTGACCCAAACATGCGTGGATTTCTTGGTACAGTAACAGTTCCAGAGCAGGGCAAAGCCAAGGATAAAGTTCCAGGGCCAAGTGGTAGTAGCTGGACTGACTCAGATGCAGCAGCAACCTCTGGTGATGAACTCAAGAAAAGACTAGGAAATCTTAAAGAAGTCTTAAAAAAAGAAGTACTACATTATGCGTCATGGAAGGCATTACAAAAAAAGCCACACATTAAGTCTCCATTATAGACCTTGTTAGAAGAATACCAGTCAACTACAGGTGACCCACAAACCATCATGGAAGATTACAACACTTTCAAAACACAAATAGGTGAACCTTCAGCATCTGGCACATTAGGAGGCTACAATGACGGCCACGTAACACCCCAAGATCTAAAATCTTCCATAGAGTTGGAGAAATCCTTCAAACATGAATCATATTTCTCCAGGGTACAAGCGTTGTCTTCTGAACAAATCCACAATCAGATGAAGGCGAAATATGGTGAAAATCTGGCAGGGATGCACCTCCAGGAGGGCAGTGCCAGGATGGAGAATGGACAGTTCATATGTAACCTTGTGTCTGAGGGTGCTGAACCTGAGGAGTTTAGGGTTGAGCTGTCTCCAGAGAGTCAACGCTACAATGAAAAGTTGTTGAAGGGCATTGAGACAGCAGTTCATGACCTGGAGAGTCATGGTCCAGTCCCCTCCCATCAAGTCAACAAGTATGTAGAGCACATTGGGACTGCTGTGAGGACTCTGGGCCTCATGCTGGGGATGAAAGGAGCTGTTCGTGCCTTTGAACAGGGTGACGTCAAAGATGGTGTGATGGGAGCTTTACAAACGGCTCATGGAGTAACAGCTATGACAGCATCTGTTATTGCAAGACAGACTCTGTCCTCAGAAGCAAGAATCGCCAGAGCTGCAGCAACATTTATGGAAAGCCCTGCAATGAGGGGCACTATGAAAGTTATACCAGTGGTGGGAATTGGATTTGGGATATACAATTTTAAACAAGATTTGGAGAGAGGTGACACACTGGGATACATTGATGCTGCCTTTGATGGTGGTATGATTGGTTTGGATGTTGTTGAAATTGCTCAGCCTGAACTGGCACCATTTATAATGCCTGTAAACTTGGCTCTGTCAGTAGTCAGGATGGTCTTTGATGATGTTTATATGGGCGTAGAGAATGAACTAAAGAGCCGATATTTTATGATTGGCATTATGATGAGATTGAGGAGGGACACAGATTGGTTGCACAGATATCAGACTATCACAAATATTACAAAACTGTAAAGGAACAGCATGGAACGAGTGCTATTGACTTTAGTAGTGGTGACTCTTCTTGGAATGGTGGTGGTATTCACTTCCGCCTCGCTGACCAGGGTCAGTCTGAGCTCTGCATGGACTACTTTGTATCTAGTGATGAGAGTTTTACAAAGAGGTGTTGGAAGATCGATGCGCAGGGAAGTAAAGATATTATTCTTGGCCTCGGGGAGTCACATCAATTAGAGCACAAGACACTACAGAAGAAAGTACTCATGTTCATCCCAGCGGGCTCTGTGACAGTAGTTTCAGGTTATAAAGCTGTATCAAATTCAAGATATGGGATATACACAGGAAATAAAGATGCTAATCGTTTTTTTTCAATTCAGAAAGCAGAGGACCAACAGATAACTGAAGTCATGTTAAGTTACTACTACAGTCTTTACGGTGAACCAGGTGATGACACATTCTTCCTCGGTCCACAGATAAGTTATGTTCAAGGCTCTGGTGGTAAAGACACGTACATCATTCCTAAAAATGGAGGGAAAACAACTATTAACAACTACGATCCTTCCAAAGCACGAGACACTCTTCATTTCAGTGTTGATTACAGCCACATTTCCGTGTCTAAATCTGGAGATGATGTTGTGTTAAGGTATGAGGGCAGTCATACGGTGACCATAGAAGGATGGTTTTTAGGGGAACTGTATCGTCACATGAACATGATTTCAGGAGACGGTGTTTTATTTGAGATTTCGTCCACTGTGATTTCTTCTGTTCGGCTGGTGGCCAGTGGAATTAACAAGATGTTTGAGGAACATGGTGCACGAGTGGATTCATCACAGCCACTTTTATGTAATGTTACCACCATCTTTGGGTCTCGGTATGATGACACGCTCATTGGGAATGAAGAGAAGAATGTGATAGATGGAGGCGGAGGTCGAGATCATTTGATTGGTGCTGAAGGAGAAGACATGTACATAGTTAAAGACAGACAGCGGTCTTCAGTGCTGATTGAAAATCACTCCAGAGACTTGAAAACAGACCTGGCAATAATAGAGGCAAATCTTCACACTTTTAAAGTCAGTGTAGAAGGTGATAATGTTGTTCTGAATGCTTTCCATGACAATACAGCGATCCATGTGACTTTAATGAGGTGGTTCACATCCCCAGAAGACAGACACTTGCTTGTTGTCACAAAGGATCAATCACAAAGGAAAATCAGACGATCGTGTCTCAAGTGGATGCAGAAAAACTAGTCCACGCATTTGTTACTTCTAGGCTGGACTATTGTAACTCTTTGTTATCAGGCTGCTCCAATAAGTCTCTGAGGACTTTGCAGTTAATTCAGAATGCTGCTGCACGTGTTCTGACAGGAACCAAGATCAGAGATCACATCTCTCCCATTCTGGCTTCCTTGCACTGGCTACCTGTTAAATCTAGAATAGAATTTAAAATTCTTCTCCTTACTTACAAAGCTCTTCATGGTCAGGCACCATCATATCTAAAAGAGCTCATAGTACCTACTACCACTCTAGAACACTGCGCCTCAGGATGCTGGGTTCCTTGTGGTTCCTATAGTTTCCAAAAGTAGATTGGGAGCCAGAGCTTTCAGCTATCAGGCTCCTCTTCTGTGGAACAAACTCCCATTCCAGGTTCGGGAGGCAGACACGGTCAACACTTTTAAGAGTAGACTTAAGACTTTCCTTTTTGATAGAGCTTATAGTTAGTGCTGGCTCAGGTCATCCCTTAGTTATGCTGCCATAGGACTAGACTGCCGGGGGACTCTCCCTCTCCCTCTCTCTCTCTCCCTCTCTCTCCCTCTCCCTCCCCCTCTCCTCCCTCTTTCTCTCTCACCATCAGTGGACATACATGTCTCATTAATGCATGCTACTAACAGAACTTCCCCGGAGTTTTTGTGCTCTCTCGTCCAGCAGGTTCTCATGGGTCGTGGCTGCTGCTGTGATCCTGCGCAACGTCCACTACATATATTATTACTGTCATTATTGCTACCATATCTGCTACTGTGGTCATTTTATCAGTCATTGTAATTCATTGTCATTTTATCATTCATTGTAATTGTACAATATGTTTGTGTTGACTTGTTCTGTACACGTGACATCTATTGCACGTCTGTCCGTCCTGGGAGAGGGATCCCTCCTCTGTGGCTCTTCCTGAGGTTTCTTCCACCTTTTTTCCCTGTTAAAAGGGTTTTTTGTGGCCAAGTTTTTCCTCACTCGAACCGAGGGTCTAAGGACAGAGGGTGTCACTCCCTGTACAGATTGTAAAGCCGTCAGAGGCAAATGTACCTTGTGACTTTGGGCTATACAAATAAAATTTGATTTGATTTGATTTGACCATGCCAAGTCCTTTACGCGCCCTAAAGCTGCTTGAGCTCGCTGTAGCAGGCACAGGACAAACTACAGTTGGCGTAACCGCATGTCCTGAACTTGACGTGTCTGTAGACAGTGGAGAGATAGCAGGCATAGTTGAGGAGTGAGAGAAAGATGCAGAGAAGTTGTTGAGTGGCGTATGACAGGGTATGTAGGTGAGATTAGATAGAATGACCCCACGCTGAGAAGGACAGCGGGCTCGAAATGAGAGGAAGAATTACAGGGTATAACCTGAATAGCAGAAATATAGCTAGGGCCACCTGTGCCCTTTGAAACATTCAGCTGGCAAAAAAATATATATCTGGTGCTTGGGCTTTTAGGACCGCTAGAGCAAACAGAGGGCTGGTTGTGAGCAGATGTGGGTGTGAGTGGCAGGAGGGACCTGAAGGGGGAGCCCTCATGAAAAATAGCACGCTGTGGTTCAGTCGTGGAGGGAGAGGGGGGATCCGGTGTGAGGGTGGGAGTTGTAGACAGTCAGTCACATGGAAAGGTGTGCACCGCGTGCTGCAGGTTAGCACACAGCATTTGGCTACCCCTCTTATTTGGGTGGATCCCATCACGTTTAAAAAGAGAGTCACGATCCAAGAACAAGTTAAAATTGTCAATAAAACCAAAGTTGTAGATCCTGCAGGCGGATTGGAGCCAAGTGTGAAGGCTGAGGAGTCTACTAAAACGGCCAGCTCCACGATCCACAGTCGGGATGGGGAAACAAACTGAAAACAGACTTTCCACAGTTCTTTAGAGCATCAAAAAGGAGTTTAAAATCATTTTTAGTGCGCTCAGACTCCCGACGGGTGGTGTCATTTGTTCCCACGTGAACAATGATCCTATTAATCGAGGTCGGGAGCGAGTGCATCATTTCCAGAAGTTTATCCAGAATGTGGGGGACTGTGGCTCCAGGAAAACAGTGTGTGGCTGCATTAATGAAACAAATGTCCTGTGTTATGGAGTAAGATAATGTAGGTTATGTAGTAAGATAGCCTATATGATTTCTTTCATGCCTGGTCGAGCCAAAGCCTGGGCCACAGCTGAATGGAACCACCGTTCGGCCATCTGCAATTCTCTGCCCCTCTTTCTAAAGACTTTTACACAGATTTTTCAGACTGTTGCTCCTGGTCGAGAGACCGCCAAGGCCTTGGTTGCCATGCGTCAAGGCAGGCGAAGTGTTATGGACTATGCTATTGCATTCAGAACACTAGCAGCAGATAGTGGTTGGAATCAACCAGCTTTGGTGGATGCTTTTTAATGGCCTTCGGCGTGTTAAAGACCTTCTGACTCCTCTAGACCTGCCCTCTGAGCTTGTTGCTCTAGTCTCCTAGCCAAGATTGACAAGAAATTGTTGGAGCGTGATAGGACCAGAAACCTCCCTCTAGTCAGCAACCAGGCTCCTAACCCACCTGCGGGTCCTTGCCCACACACTGTCCTGCTCCACCACCCACGCCTACAACCAACACCAGGAGTGACACAAAGGAACCTATGCAGATTGGACGCACTCGACTGTCTCCTGAGGAACGCCTACGTATGGGTCACTTCCTGGAAAATTGTCCTATTCGCCACAGCGGCTCCTCCCGGCAGACATCTGTGCTGGTATGTACCTCCCAGTAAGAACAGATCTTGCCGGCAGTTCTCTCATGTTACACTCTCCTCAGAATCTCTGTCTCTCCCTCATACTGCTCTCTCTGGTGCTGATGCTAGTCTCACTGATATGAACTTGGCCAAGAGACTTAACCTCTCGTTTGTCCTCTACACTCCCCCGTGCCTGCCACCGCCCGAGATGGCCATGTGATGTATCTGGTTACCCACTGCACCTCTCCTGTGACTCTGACTTTTCCTGACTCTCACACTGAACTTTCCACCTTTTTGAGGGACCCCAATACCCACTTGTGTTAGGCTTTCCTTGGTTAACTCTGCACAATCCTCATATAGACTGGGCCTCCGGCAAGGTTCTGTCATGGGGGAGCAACTGTAAGACGCAGTGCTTTTTGGGTCCTCCTGTTTCCAGCCTGGAGGGGGTTTTCACCTCGCCCGAGGAGGTCGACGAGGAGGAGTTTCCAGATCTGTCCTCAGTTCCATCCTGCTACCTGGAGCTTAAGCAGGTATTTAACAAGGCTAGAGCCACTTCACTTCCCCCTCACTGTCCTTATGATTGTTCCATAGACTTACTTCCTGGTACCTTGCCCCCGTGGCTGTCTGTACTCGCTGTCGGGACCTGAGCATCAAGTCATGGAGGAGTACATCGGCACTGCTCTTAAGGCCAGGATCATCCGGCCTTCCTCATCTCCTGCTGGAGCTGGTTTTTTCTTTGTGGGGAAGAAAGACAAGACCCTTCGACCCTGCATTGACTTTCGCGGACTCAACGAGATTACAAAACAGGTATCCTCTTCCACTCATTTGCTGCGAGAGTGGCCCACACCTACATCCAGAAGAGTGGTCCAGCAGTTTCTGGGGTTTGCGAAGTTTATTCGTAACTTCAGTCACATTGCTTCCCCGTTGCATGCTCTTACCTCCTCCAAGGTGCAGTTTCTCTGGTCCCCCCAGGCAGAGTCAGCCTTTCAAAGACTCAAGAGTAGCTTTATCGTCGCCCCTGTGTTGATTCTTCCTGACCCCAAACGGCAGTTCGTGGTGGAGGTGGACGCCTCTGATTCGGGTGCAGGGACGGCACTCTCTCAGCGTTCTGAAAAGGACGACAAGCTCCACCCTTGTGCCTTCTTGTCCTGCAGGTTTTCTTCTTCAGAGAGGAACTATGATGTTGGAGACTGTGAACTGCTGGCCATTAAGCTGGCATTGGAGGAGTGGAGGCATTGGCTGGAGGCGGCTGAACATCCTTTCCTGGTCTGGACGGACCATAAGAACATCGAGTACATCAGGACAGCCATAAGAGTAAACCCTCGACAAGCCAGGTGAGCCCTTTTCTTCTCCGGATTCAATTTCACCATATCCTATCGTCCTGGCACTAAGAACGTTAAACCTGATGCCCTGTCTAGACTGATTAAAGGTGAATGCGTTCCCAAGGAGACTGAGACAATTATCCCTGAGACTTTGGTTGTGGGTTGTGTCACCTGGGAAATAGAGGAGCGAGTCAAGAGAGCTAATCAAGAGATTCAGGTTCCTCCGGAGGTACCACCCAACAAGTTATTTGTCACCCCTGAACTTCAGAGTTCTGGGATTACTTGGGCTCACGCTTCTCTGATCTCTTGTCATCCTGGTTTCAGCAGAACTTTGACCCGGGTCTGTGAGAGGTTTTGGTGGCCGGGTATGAGGAATGATGTCCGTGAGTATGTGGCAGCCTGCACAACCTGTGAGCAGAACAAGAGTAAGAACGTCCCCAGTGCTGGACTTCTCCAGCCCCTTCCTGCACCTCAGCGGCCCTGGTCTGACATTTCCTTCGACTTTGTGACTGGTTTACCACCCTCAGAGGGTAACACTGTTATACTTACAGTGGTAGACCGTTTCTCCAAGATGGTTCAGTTCATACCATTACCAAGCATTCCTTTCACCAAAGAAACGGTAGAGGTGCTTATGTCTCACGTTTGTCGAGTTTTTGGATTTCCCAGGAATGTCCTGTCTGACCGGGGTCCGCAGTTTGTGGCTCAGTTCTGGAGGGCTTTCTGCCAACTCATGGGTGCCACAGTTAGTCAGACCTCAGGCCACCATCCTCAAACCAATGCGCAGACGGAGCAGTTAAACCAGGAGCTGGAGAAGGGGCTCCGCTGCCTGGCTTCCCAGAATCCTGCCTCCTGGAGCAAGTACGTCATGTGGGTGGAGTATGCTCACAACACACTCCCCAGCATTTCCGTGGGCATGTCTCCATTCCAGTGTGTTTTTGGGTACCAGCCGCCTCTGTTTCCTGCGCTGGAGAGGGAGGTCACTGTCAGTCCGCTGTTGCCATAGTCTGCCGTTGCCGACAGACAGCGTTCTGTACCTTTGCCTTTGCCTGATATCATTATTTTATGGTTTTCACCTCGCCTGTTTTTGGACTTCCCTTCTGCCTCGTGTTTTTGTACTGTTTTTGTACAAGACCAGACCAGTGTCCCACACTGCATGACACACTTATGATAAAATGTGGAACATGCAAACCATAAGCACCCTCAAATAGATCTGTAAGTAATCCACATTCCCATAAAAACACCCACAGAAAACAAATGAAGATTCCTGTTAATTCACCTCTTTTTTCGACCTATATTATATGTATATATAATGAAATGTCTTGATAAAATAATCAAAAGGCACTGCAGAGATGAATTTCATGTGTGGGAATTTTCCTTTGTTTTCTATGAGCAAATAAATACAAACACTAAGGAGCTGAAATCAACTTAACCATCTTTATTTAACACTGTATTGAATGATTTACCATCCACCTAACACAGTAAATCTTGGATGATGGCTTCACTGATGGCTTGTTGCCTTGGTGAATGCGAACTGTAGACCTGCACTTTCTGGGCAAAAGATGCAATAGAAGGCTGCATGACATCCGTGTGTTGTCCTGCCTTTTATTCCAGGAACCTAAAATTCAGGCGAAAGAATCCGTAAGATATCTGGTGATATGAACAATTACATCAAATAGCAATCTTAAAAATAATGGTGTAAGATGTACAGAAAGTAAAAGTATCAAAACTTCATAACTGTATGTAAAATCTGTGTACTGTATTAGAACAAAAATGTGTGGATCATACACAGCAAGGGCATTAAGGCAACCAAATAATTTTCAAGTAGTTACACAACAATATGGTTGACATGGTACAATATGGCCAAACCAGTCAATTTTCTTACCATAACACAAATAATAATCATCTTTAATGTGAATGGACTTCCATGGAAAAGGGATAAAAGGGACAGATGTGCATTTTTCTAAACACCCATCTAACACAGTGTGAGAAAACTTGAGTTATTGAGCGAGCCAGAGAGAGTAGCTTACAACACTTAACAACACACATAAGCTCTAGTGTTTGACTACATAAAGTTATATATTTGTTTGTGTATTCAACCCCAAAATTAGCACTCTTAAAGTATGTGATGTATGTTTATAGCCAGGCAAAGCATATTTAATGTGTAACTTCTTCATAGAAGTGGAGCATTAACGTTACTCTGTCTCCACTCTGGAGACTGCTGACTCTAGCTCTCTCACCCAGGAGAGGGAGCGTTGACGTTGATGTAACATAACTATATACACATTAGCTGCATAACTTTACGTCACCTGTCTCGTCATTTTTTTATCACAAGAAAAAACGTAACCTAGGAATGAGACACATGGCCTGACTCCTCACTCTCACTCAAAGGTAATGCAGTGGGGTAATGTGCTAATATGCTTGCGCGCCTAGCTAGGGGGTAAATAACAGGCAAGCAAATGAAACCGGTGTCCTGAAGCATACAGTATACACATGGTTAGCAAACGTGTTTAGCTAGTATTCACTAAATCTTATTTACACTTAGCTTACCTTTCTTTATACTTCTTCTCTAAGTGCCGGTAAAAGTTGGACGTGGTCCCAGCCGTCTCCGTTAGCGTCGCTTTACAGAATTTACAAGTTGCGCTGTGTTTTCTTTTGGATGTATTTGTGCATAAAAAGTCTTTGTGGTTCAGGTAACCAAATTTTATTATAGACGAGTTGGCTGACATCTTCTCGCGGCCTCTTCTCCTGTCACTCACTCGCACTTTTTCGTGTGAAAGGGGGCGTGAGGGGTGACAGCTGTTAACGGTGACAAAATTTCAAATGATAAATGAGTCAAGTTATTGGTTGTACTCGAAGCAATACAGTTTACGCAAAATCACAGTAATGATATTAACAAGTTAATCCAAAAATGCACAGGCAATTTATTCATATCCCCACAGTTGTGGTCTTGACCGGTCTTGAAATAAAATCTTGAGTCCGCTTTGTCCGAGACCGAGACAAGACAGAGTAAAAATGCAGTCGATTCCGAGACGAGGCCGAGACCTTCAAAAAGTCCAATCTCGAGTACTACAACACGGCATTTATCTACATTTTGGTAGAAAAGCACGTTTTTATCTTAATCAAGTATCGTGTAAAGCAACTACCTGTCTGGTATTTGTAAGATGATTATTTTTTTGGCATTTTTCAAGCTTTATTTGATAGAGACAGCTGAAGAGTGACAGGAATGTGGAGAGAGAGAGAGAGAGAGATGGGGAATGATATGCGGGAAGGAGCCACAGGTCGGACTCGAACCCTCGGCTTCCACAACACGGACTGACTGGGGACTCACACAGGGGACGTAAGCGCCGCGGAACGGCTGCGCCACGGTTTAGGTCGATCCTCTGCCCGGCGTCAACTCACACCGGGCGCATAACAGCAGCGTAGCGAGCCAGCCGTGTTCACACGAGATCGCAGGATCACGCGAGAATCCGGGATGTACGCGAGACCCCACGATAAACTGTGTATAAAGGAAACAACAACAACAAACAGCTGACTTTGCTTCTCCGATGTGGAAGAGATTATAAAAAGGATCTGTTGTGTCATAAATTATTGTGTGTTGTTCCACTTCAACAGTTAGTCTCTCGTCGTTCATGTTGAGACCCTTTGATCGATTGACTGTTGACCTGGTGTCACCGGTCATGACGTAACGTTGAAGTTGTGATAGGCTACATGAACTGCGTAGTGTGTTTTATTTTGCTGTCAGCCATTTTGTCTCTGTCCTCCTTTGTCTGTTTTCCCGCTTCGCGCTGCGTGTACATTACGCTGCATTCACTGACGCTAAATTGGAAACTTTCTCCCCATCGCAGTTTTAGAGCAGTTTGTTGCTGAATTTCCGCCTGTCAGAGCATTTCTCATCATTCATAACTTCCCTTCATCTGCAAGTGCTGAAACTGATCTGAAGCTACAAAAGTCTGTTTAAAAATCAGTTTGTTTAATCAATAAACTTTATTTGTATAGCACTTTTCATACACAATATGTGACACAAAGTGCTGCACACAGTAAAACCCTGACACTCCCAGCCTCCACCTGAATGCCACCTCCACCCTATTATAAACAAGGCACTGTGCGAGCTGAGGAAGCTCCATGACATCATGACGCAGTGAGGAAACACCTGAGGCAGGTAAAACACACACTGAACTACAACAGAATAAAAACAAGAAATCAAATGAAACCCATTAAAAATGCATAATGGAAAATAAAACTCATTAAAGTGTAAAAATAGTTAGATAAAATAAAATAAAATATAATATATAAAGATAGCTAGATTATATGATCTGAAGAGAAATAAGAGTAATCTAACCAAATAAATAAAAGTGAAAATGGCGTAACCAAATAATACATAAACAGAAAATATATATAAATAAATAAATTGTTCAATTAAAGGCAAATTAAAAAGAAGTCTTGGATAAGAAACAAACAGAACAGAGACTTGTTAAATGTTTCACATTTTAAGCCTGGCCTGTAATGACTTTTATCTCACCTTATTAACCTCTGTATATGCTGGGTTATTAGCCTGTATGTGTTGATGATTGATAAAAAGTTCATGCATAATTGGTTATCAAATGCTGTCAGCCTCCTCTGTAGTTTCTCAATGATCTGCAGTCTCACATTCACCATTATTTTGGTGACAATTGTCAATTATTATGACAAAAATTGGGGGACAATAGCAGACAGTTAATAATAATTAGTTAATAATAGATAGCTTTAATATACTAACAAACTTAATGTGAAGCAAGTAAGATTTATGGTACCAATAAACTCAAAATGACTGCATTCATATTCACTGTTGGGTTTGGACAAACAAATTGTCTTTATTAATATTGAATGCATAAACCTGGTTACTGTGTAGTGGAAGCACATTGAGTTTATTAGTACTATTCCATAAATCTTATTATTGCTTCACATTAAGTGTATTAGTTAATTCATATTAAAACTATGTAATTCAAATGGATGGAAATGTTTTATGTAATTTAAATTGAAGTCCTGAACTTTGGCCTGAAGATTTTTAGAGTGTACTGTTGGCTGGGTTAATCTGCAGCAATGCATCATGGTCTATAAGATCGTCATCTGTTTATCTGTTTATGGCTTTGTTGAGAAAGTCCAAGGAGGAGGAAGTGTTCATCCAACATTCGAAATCAGCACATCTGGAGGAGTTACTCATCATCCACATGAAGTATGTGCTTTAAAAGTAAAGAGGGCTGATAATAATAAAAGAAATAAAGTACATATTACTAACAATAATTAGACTTTGACATGTTTCTGACCCGGTGCTGATATATGAAACATTAAATGGTGATATTTCATATATTGTAAATGTTCTGTACAGTGTGTTTGTTTGAGGTTTGGTGTGTGATGGTGCAACGTGACTCTTCCATTCAGATCAATTTTTGGCTTCACGTCAACAAATGGACTCTGCTGTGGGTCAGACGGAGTCACAGTGGAGGATTGTGGGTACTGTAGTCAGCAGAGCAGCTGTTTGTGACACTGGGGTCGTTTTAAATTCTACAGTTTAAAATCAAACTTTCATTAAATTCTCTTAAAGTGAAAACTTGTGTCAGACTGTTTTTAGATGTTTTGGTCTTCGTG
Source organism: Miichthys miiuy (assembly GCA_036365135.1). Taxonomy (NCBI): domain Eukaryota; kingdom Metazoa; phylum Chordata; class Actinopteri; family Sciaenidae; genus Miichthys; species Miichthys miiuy. The sequence continues at coordinate 58,560 of JAAROE010000167.1, read as the reverse complement.
TTTGGCTCTGCAGCTCTGCGTTCAGCAGCTGGACTTTAGTTGTTGACTCTGAGTCTGAAGGTCGCTGCAGCTCTGTCCCCCAAACATCTGACTGTGAAGTTGACAGGACACCTCTGTCCATTCGTCCACCTCCACCGCTGCTCCACACCTCACCGTCGAAGCAGTTCACCTTCAGCAGGAAGTGAGCATCTGCTTGTGATTACTGTGATTAACTGAGGAGCTTCTGATGATCAATTGATTAACCATCATGTTGTTTTCTTCTTGTGATCAGCTGTTTTGATTGGCCGAGGCTGCTGCAGCCAAAGAGACGAGAAGCGGTGGAGCTGTGCCACAAAGAAGAAGAAGAAGAAGAAGGGACCAACAAAGAAGAGCACAGAGAGGTGAGTCAGACACTAACAGGTGAAGAGTGACAGATAAAAGGATGCTGGGTTCCTTGTGGTTCCTATAGTTTCCAAAAGTAGATTGGGAGCCAGAGCTTTCAGCTATCAGGCTCCTCTTCTGTGGAACAAACTACCATTCTGGGTTCTGGAGACAGACACGGTCAACACTTTTAAGAGTAGACTTAAGACTTTCCTTTTTGATAGAGCTTATAGTTAGGGCTGGCTCAGGTCATCCCTTAGTTATGCTGCCATAGGACTAGACTGCCGGTGGACTCCCCCTCCCCTCTCTCTCTCTCTCTCTCTCTCTCTCTCTGTAAACATACATGTCTCATTAATGCATGTTAATGCATGTTACTAACTAAACTTCTTCCCTGGAGTTTCTGTGCTCTCTCGTCCAGCAGGTTCTCATGGATCGTGGCTGCTGCTGTGGTCCTGCATGACGTCCACTACATATATTATTACTGTCATTATTGCTACCATATCTGCTACTGTGGTCATTTTATCATTCATTGTAATTGTACAATATGTTTGTGTTGACTTGTTCTGTACACGTGACATCTATTGCACGTCTGTCCGTCCTGGGAGAGGGATCCCTCCTCTGTGGCTCTTCCTGAGGTTTCTTCCACCTTTTTTCCCTGTTAAAAGGGTTTTTTGTGGGCAAGTTTTTCCTCACTCGAACCGAGGGTCTAAGGACAGAGGGTGTCACTCCCTGTACAGATTGTAAAGCCCTCAGAGGAAAATGTACTTTGTGACTTTGGGCTGTACAAATAAAATTTGATTTGATTTGAAATAAAATGGCAATGCATGCTGGTTAGTGTCTGCCTGGCTCTGCTGACAAGCTCACGTGGACGGTAAAGACCTGATGAGCTCGAGCCGGTTGAGTCCAGTTTTACTCTGATTACAGGACCCAAAGCATGATTGGAAACACCTGGCTGTAAGAGAGTTGATTGGCTCCTGATTCTGTGTGACTGCAATATTTAATGCTCATGTGGTGTGTTAACGAATACATCTTATTAACCTTTAAGGTCTCAAGGAGATTAAAAAGAGTCTGTGTCAAACATGCAGCACAAAGAACAAGCCAATGAAAACAGACAGAACGACGCCTGTGGGTCATTAAGGTCACCTGTCGGTCGTTATGGTGTGGGTCGTTAAGGTAACCTGTGGGTCGTTATGGTGTGGGTCGTTAAGGTCACCTGTGGGTTGTTAAGGTCACCTGTGGGTCGTTAAGGTGTGGGTCATTAAGGTCACCTGTGGGTCGTTAAGGTCACCTGTGGGTTGTTAAGGTCACCTGTGGGTTGTTAAGGTCACCTGTGGGTCGTTAAGGTCACCTGTTCACTCACCCTGCTTTTATTTGTTGGGGTCACATGGTGTAGATGGTTGTTGAAGTAAGTGAAAAGACAGACAGACAGGCAGACAGACAGACAGGCAGGCAGACACAGACAGACCGACAGACAGACCGACAGACAGACAGACAGGCAGACAGACACGCAGACAGGCAGACAGACAGACAGGCAGGCAGGCAGGCAGACCAACAAACCGGCAGACCAACAAACCGGCAGACAGACAAACAGACAGACAGACTGACAAACAGGCAGACAGACAGACTTGTACAGGTAGAGGTGTGTGTTTCCTCCTCTCCTCGTGGTGGTCGTCACTATAACACAGAAGCCCTTCATGCCATTGCCGTGGTAACCACGTTATTTTTAGAGCTGATAATGAAGCGGAGCAGAGAAGAGAAGACATCCTCGTCCTCCTCGTCCTCCTCGTCTTCAAAGAGTTAAGCTCTACATGACATGAAGGAGCAGAAGAAGAAGATGCTCAGGGTTTCTTCTTCTTCTCTTGTTTATGAACAGAAACAATCTGTCGTTTCTTCAAACCATCGACCTGTTTCTGTTTTTAATCCTCAGAGACCAGCTGAGGTCCAACTGAACAACACAGACCTCCAGGACCTCCAGGACCTCCAGGACCATGTCTTCATCACAGAGCAGATCTGACATCAGACCATCTGGACTCAAACGTTTCTGTTTGTGGCTCCATCACTGCTCCTCCTACCCTCCTCCTCCTCCTCCTCTTCCTCTCCCTCTCGCATATACCGTCTCCCCCTCTCCAGCAGTGTCTCGTCATCGCCTCCTGCTGGCCGTCCTGCTGCTCTGCAGTCTGCTGCTGATGCTGCTGCTCCTCCTGTGGAACTACAACTGTCTGTTCATCTCCCACATCTGCTCCCCACCAGGGGAGGAGGCAGGGGAGGAGGGCGGGGGAGGGTCATGAGCCGGCGGTGAAGGTGACACCTTCTGAAACCAGTCTGACCGGGTTCAGAGGTCCAAATATCTGCAGATAAGTTTCCCATAATGCAGCTGGATAGTGTCTTTCACTAGCACTATTATGTAAGATGTTTGTCGACTGGTGACATCACTGTGACATCATGAGGGAGTGCAAAATTTGGTGGAATGTTTTAAGAGTTTCAGAATAAAAGTTCTTCCTGTCTGCTGAATTCTTGTTTTAAATTTTAAAATCACAGTAAAAGTTTAAATGAGCCCAACCTTAAAACCACCACGCTTCACTGACTGACACAGACTGTCTAAAACCTGGACGTAGTCTCTGTGACGTCCCCGCAGACTGTCTAAAACCTGGATGTAGTCTCCGTGACGTCCCCGCAGACTGTCTAAAACCTGGACGTAGTCTCCGTGACGTCCCTGCAGACTGTCTAAAACCTGGACGTAGTCTCCGTGACGTCCCTGCAGACTGTCTAAAACCTGGACGTAGTCTCCGTGACGTCCCCACAGACTGTCTAAAACCTGAGCGTAGTCTCCGTGACATCCTACAGACTGTCTAAAACCTGGACGTAGTCTCCGTGGCGTCCCGCAGACTGTCTAAAACCTGGGCGTAGTCTCCGTGACGTCCCCGCAGACTGTCTAAAACCTGGACGTAGTCTCTGTGACGTCCCCGCAGACTGTCTAAAACCTGGACGTAGTCTCTGTACGATAAGAGGAAGTGCGGTTTTTGGCACTTCCTGTGTTGGCTTCACTTCACAGAAACAGAAACAGGGAAAGTTAACACACATGTTACATACATGTTCTGCTGACATGTTATATATCCAGACTAAGTTCAGCATGAATACATAAAAATAAATAGAGTCCATATAATGAATGTGCTGCAGCGTTAACGTTAATGTTAAGTACATGTTGGAGTCCTCCTCAGACTCTAATATATGTTCACATGCAGGTAAACACCAGGTTCACCTGTTCACACACTAAATGAGCAGAAAAACGCGACAACAATAACTGTGTTAAAGCGAGCTGTGTGTGCTGACATGCTGCATCCATCAGGGAAAAGTACAACGCTGGGCACTAAATAACTCAGGGAGCAGACTGAAGTATAACACCAGCACCACAAACCCTCCATTACGCCTCTATTTCTGTCTGCAGACCGCCGTCACTCTGCCACCGCCGGATTCTTTTCAGGGTTTCACTGTGAAGTGGTGAAAGTATAAAAGTGACAGAGCAGCAGATTTACACAACAACAAACTGAGTCTGACACAAGGGGTTACACACGCACAACAGCAGGGGCCCAGAACAGTGAACGCATCACTCCAAGAAGTACTTTGAGACTTGTTACAAAGACTTGAGACTTGACTTAAAACCTGTTACAAAGTCTTAAGACTTCTTACCAAATAAAACGTGATCAGATGAATCAAATTCAGTCTTCAATGTTGTCTTAATTCTTCTTCTGTGGTCATGACAGCTTTTATGTTAAACCTTTATACCTTCAGCTTGCTGCTTTGTACCATTGAATTTCCTCAGTGAACCTGAGAACCTCCTACAGAACCCAGAGAACCTCCAAGAGGAGCCATGTAGTGTCCATGATCCATGGAGCCTTCACTAGGTCACCAATTGAAGGCAGTGTTAAGAAACTCAAGGAACCACCAAGAACCCTTCATGAATACTACTGGAACCTCTTTGAAGACTTCTTTGGGCTTTCTTTGAATTCCTCTGTGGACATCTGAAGCCCCTGAAGGATCTAAAGAGTTCATTCATGAACCATTGAAACCTCTTGAAGCATCACGTCTGTCGTCATCAGCAACAACACTACCTCCACTATTAGCCAGCTGTTCAACTTCAGGTGAGCTTTTTCAAAGCTCCCCCAACTGCAATCGGCTTTCATCTCAAACAAAGCCAATGACCTCTGACCCTCAGTCAAAGACCGGTCATCTACTGATCAGGTAATCTGGTCTGCAACTTGAAGTGTGAAGAGTCTTGTTCAGGATACTGAACCAAAAGTTGCTCTTACCCTGACGCTGCTTTGTGAGTCTGTAAGTACTCTGGAGACGATTATCAGAACCCCTTCACAGACCCCTGAAACTCCTTCTTCTAATCCTCCTGGAAAGAGACCTAAAACCGGCTGGAATACCCTGAAACCTTTCTAGACTTTTAAAATCCCTCTGTAGACCTGATGATGAGTTTAACAGATGTCAGGTCTCAGGGGAAGGCCGAGCCACACAGCTGCTGAAAGAAACACATCAAACCTCCAGCCTGAAAACATCCCAGAACCTGAACAGACTGTCAGGTAAGTCAGAGCGAGACAGGAAATAAGAACGCTGCGCCTTCAAAATAAAAGAGAGTTCGTTATTTACTTTAAATTTCAGCAAGCAAAATAAGACTGCCACGTAGTCTCCGTGACGTCCCCGCAGACTGTCTAAAACCTGGACGTAGTCTCCGTGACGTCCCCGCAGACTGTCTAAAACCTGGACGTGGTCTCCGTGACGTCCCCGCAGACTGTCTAAAACCTGGACGTGGTCTCCGTGGCGTCCCGCAGACTGTCTAAAACCTGGACGTGGTCTCCGTGACGTCCCCGCAGACTGTCTAAAACCTGGACGCGGTCTCCGTGATGTCCCCGCAGACTGTCTAAAACCTGGACGCGGTCTCCGTGATGTCCCCGCAGACTGTCTAAAACCTAAACTGGAAACCTGGTTGATCACATGACCCAGGGACTCTCTCTCTATTGGTCAGTTTGGCGTCCTCTGTGCAGCCTGTAGAGGGCGCTGACACTGACCCGTCCAGTCTCGTCCTCTTCGTCTCCATCTCTCCTGAACCTCCGTCAGGTCCCGTCTCTCTCTTCTTCTGTGGTGGCGGAGCTGTAGCACGGCCAGCTGTCAGAGCTTCCTGTCCCTGAGCCCGCCCACTTCCTGCCTGACACATGACAAAGAGGCGGTCTGCGCTGTACAGGGCCGACAGGGAATCGAACCCGCGTCACTGACTTCACTGCAGTAGGTACAAAACACCTGGAGACAGAGACAGAGACAACATGTCACAAACCTGGACGTAGTCTCCGAGACGTCCCCGCAGACTGTCTGAAACCTGGACGTGGTCTCCGTGACGTCCCCGCAGACTGTCTAAAACCTGGACGTAGTCTCTGTGACGTCCCCGCAGACTGTCTAAAACCTGGACGTGGTCTCTGTGACGTCCCGCAGACTGTCTAAAACCTGGACATAGTCTCTGTGACGTCCCCCAGACTGTCTAAAACCTGGGCGTAGTCTCCGTGGCGCCCCGCAGACTGTCTAAAACCTGGACGTGGTCTCTGTGACGTCCCCGCAGACTGTCTAAAACCTGGACGTGGTCTCTGTGACGTCCCCGCAGACTGTCTAAAACCTGGACGTGGTCTCTGTGACGTCCCCGCAGACTGTCTAAAACCTGGACGCGGTCTCCGTGACGTCCCCGCAGACTGTCTAAAACCTGGACGCGGTCTCCGTGACGTCCCCGCAGACTGTCTAAAACCTGGACGCGGTCTCCGTGACGTCCCCGCAGACTGTCTAAAACCTGGACGCGGTCTCCGTGACGTCCCCGCAGACTGACTAAATAAAACTTCTCTTTAAAGAGTTGTCCGACTTAAAAACATGTTCGTCGTTGTGTTTTTATTTTGAAATGTGTGACCGGATGTTGAACGTTTTATTCTGATAGACTTGACTGTAGTGTCTCGCGCCTGTCTCTGTCTCTGAGCAGCGCGAGCGGCTCAGCTGTTTAAACCTCGGATGGTTCCGTTCAGCTCCGACAGGTCCAAACTTTAAAGTTAGACTAGTTCTAACCGGAGCTGAAACTTTTATTTTAGTGTTTCTTCTGTCTTCGTGTTTTTCCGTCTGTCTTCGTGTTTTTCGCGGGGTTCGGGTCGGACAGGAATGTGAGTGTCGGGTTCCGGACGGCTCTCGTTCTGGGTTGTAAGAGAAAGAAAGAACCGGACCGACCCGGCATTACCCGTCCGGTCCCGGTGACCCACACGGCCCGGCTCACGATGAGAGCACTGGTTCTCCTAAGTCTCTGTCTGAACCTCCATACATGCCGAGCCCTCCCCAACCGGCTGCCCGACCTCAGCACCGAGCTGCCCGGCCACATCTCCCTCACCGACCCGCTGCTGGACTACGACCGGCTGGATGAGGAGCTGGGAGGCGGCGGGGTGCGGAGCGGGAACGGGACCGACGGGGACGTCATGGGCTGCGGGCCGTGTGAGACGGACCTGTGTCCGGACAACAGAGGCTGCCGGGCCGGCCTGGTGCTGGACTCCTGCGGCTGCTGTAAGGAGTGCGGGAACCTGGAGGGTCAGGCGTGCGACCCGGGGGACCGAAGCGTCTTCTACGGGCTCTGCGGGACCGGGCTGCGGTGTCAGGCGGACCCGCGGCCCGCAGGAGGAGGAGGAGGAGGAGAGGAGGATGAAGAGGAGGAGGTGTGTGTGTGAGGAGCAGGAGGCGGTGTGTGGCACTGATGGAGTCACATACATGAACATGTGTCAGTTCAGAGAGGCCGCGTTCACCAAAACACACCTGAAGACCAGAGGGAGGGGCCCGTGCAAGACAGGTACGACACGTGTGTGTGTGTGTGTGTGTGTGTGTGTGTGTGTGTGTGTGTTCTGAACAAAGAGCTTCAGTTGGAGCTGATGGAGGTCTGACTGTGAGCTCCACCCTCTCCGTGCTCCTCATTAAAGTTTCTCTTCATTCATTTATTTTAATTGAATTCAAACTTTTTTCTTTTCAAGTTATTCACACACACACACACACTCACACACACACACACATAATTCTCAGCTTCCTGTCAACCTGAAAGTTTTTTCAAACACAGAGCTCAATTTTACATCATCTGCCTGTCTCTCTCTCTCACTGTCTCTCTTTCACCTGTCTCCCTCTCACTGTCTCTCTCTCTCACTGTCTCTCTCTCTCACTGTCTCTCTCTCACTGTCTCTCTCTCTCACTGTCTCTCTCTTACTGTCTCTCTCTCTCACTGTCTCTCTCTCTCGCCTGTCTCTCTCTCACTGTCTCTCTCTCACTGTCTCTCTTTCACCTGTCTCCCTCTCGCCCTGTCTCCCTCTCACTGTCTCTCTCTCTCACTGTCTCTCTCTCTCACTGTCTCTCTCTCTCACTGTCTCTCACTGTCTCTCACTGTCTCTCTCTCTCGCCCTGTCTCCCTCTCACTGTCTCTCTCTCTCACTGTCTCTCTCTCACTGTCTCTCTCTCACTGTCTCTCTCTCTTGCCTGTCTTTCTCTCGCCTGTCTCTCTCTCGCCTGTCTCTCTCTCACTGTCTCTCTCTCACTGTCTCCCTCTCGCCCTGTCTCCCTCTCACTGTCTCTCTCTCTCACTGTCTCTCTCTCTCACTGTCTCTCTCTTTCGCCCTGTCTCCCTCTCACTGTCTCTCTCTCTCACTGTCTCTCTCTCTCACTGTCTCTCTCTCACTGTCTCTCTCTCTCACTGTCTCTCTCTCTCACTGTCTCTCTCTCGCCTGTCTCTCTCTCACTGTCTCTCTCTCTCACTGTCTCTCTTTCACCTGTCTCCCTCTCGCCCTGTCTCCCTCTCACTGTCTCTCCCTCTCACTGTCTCTCTCTCTCACTGTCTCTCTCTCACTGTCTCTCTCTCTCACTGTCTCTCTCTCGCCCTGTCTCCCTCTCACTGTCTCTCTCTCTCACTGTCTCTCTCACTGTCTCTCTCTCACTGTCTCTCTCTCACTGTCTCTCTCTCTCGCCTGTCTCTCTCTCACTGTCTCTCTCTCACTGTCTCTCTCTCTCGCCTGTCTTTCTCTCGCCTGTCTCTCTCTCTCTCACCTGTCTCTCTCCCACCTGTCTCTCTCTTACCTTTCTCCCTCACCCATCTCACTCTCTCTCACCTGTCTCCCTCTCACTGTCTCTCTCTCTCACCTGTCTCTCTCTCACCTGTCTCCCTCTCACCTGTCTCACTCTCTCTCTCACCTGTCTCCCTCTCACTCTCTCTTTCACCCGTCTCCGTCTCACCTGTCTCCCTCTAACTGTCTCCGTCTCACCCGTCTCCCTTTCACTGTCTCTCTCACCCGTCTCCCTCTCACTGTCTCTCTCTCACCTTTCTCCCTCTCACCTGTCTCTCTCTCACCCGTCTCCCTCTCACCCGTCTCTTTCTCTCACCTGTCTCCTCTCACCTGTCTCCCTCTCACACGTCTCTCTTTCTCTCACCCGTCGCACCTGTCTCTCTCTCACCTGTCTCTCTTTCACCTGTCTCCCTCTCACTGTCTCTCTTTCACCTGTCTCCCTCTCACCTGTCTCTCTCTCACCTGTCTCTTTCACCTGTCTCCCTCTCACCCGTCTCTCTCTCTCTCACCTATCTCTCTCTCACCTGTCTCCCTCTCACTGTCTCTCTTTCACCTGTCTCCCTCTCACCTGTCTCTCTCCTCTCACTGTCTCTCTCTCACCTGTCTCCTCTCACCCGTCTCCCTCTCACCTGTCTCCTGTCAGTGCCCATCATTAAGGTCCCCCCTCACAGTCAGGTGAACCGGTCCGGCAGCAGTCTCGTCTTCCTGTGCGAGGTGTTTGCGTTTCCGATGGCGCTGGTGGAGTGGAGGAAGGAGGGGCGTGACGTGGTGCTGCCTGGAGACGACCCGCACATCTCAGTGCAGGTGAGGCTCAGAGACCAACCAAAACCAGAACCAGAACCCTCAGACTGAGTCCTGCTCTGTCTCCACAGTCTCGGGGCGGTCCTCTGAAATTCGAGCTCTCCAGTTGGCTGCAGATTGAGGGGGCGGAGCCAGAGGACTCAGGAACCTATCGCTGCATCGCTCGTAACAACCTGGGGTCAGTCTCCGCCTCCGCGGTGCTGGGCGTGCTGGGAGCAGGTGAGACAGGAAGTTAACGTGGTCTGCCATTTTAGATGTAGTGTCAGTCCTCTGCTTCCTGTTTGATGACCTCACTTCCTGTGTCTGTCTGTCAGAGGAGCTGTCGTCCTATCTGGCCAATAGCGTGTCAGAGATGAAGCAGCTGATGGATGCCACAGACTACGAGCAGGACTTTTACTGACCAACAGGTGATGTCACTTCCTGTGGTCGGTGGGATCAGGTGATGGACTGCACACACATGTTGTGACATCATCGTCATATTAAATATTAATCATGTTATCGTGACGTCACGCTGTGACACGGAGCCTCAGCATGTTGAGCGTGTTGTCGACATCGCAGGTTCGAGCTCGAGTCTCGTGTCCGTAAAACTTTGTCTGATAAATAAAGTTTAAAACAACAAACAGTGTTTGTGTTCCTTCATCACATGACCACCAGCTGTGACGTCATCCAGTGACACACTGCAGGGGCCAATCAAATACAGGCAAGTACGACACACTTCCTGTTTCACTGTTTGTTTCCTGAGTGCAGAACGTTGGCTCTCGTCTAATTGGCCCTCACCTAATTGGCTCGTCTGATTGGCTCTCCCGTGATTGACCCTTGGCTGATTGGCTGTGTTCATAGAGTATGTAAGTCCTTGAAGTTGTCTTGAGCAGAAACAAAAGGATCTTACGAGACTCCCACAGACTGGATCAAGACTGTGACTCCACGCTGACCTCCAGTCTGTCTCGTGTTGAATATGAAGCTGATCTGTGGGAGACTTCCTGGAACAGATTCAGACCGCAGGAAGTTCAAACTCCTCAGAGACAGGAAGTCCTCTCTGAACAAACATGTGGTGAATCTATTAACCAATGGAAACACAGCATCTGTTCAACAGTTCAGACTTTAAAGTCTCCCTCTGTCCTCGAGTTTCACCAAAACAAGTCATGTTTTCAGATAGCAGCTAACAGAACCAGGCTCAGCAGCCGGACCGGGTTGGGGCACAGCCTCTGAGACCAACAGAGAATAACGTTACAGTACCGAGGTGATTTACAGACTTTATGATGGAAACATTGATCAGTACTGAAGCGCTAACTGTGGTTAGCTCGGTCGGCCGTTTAGCTAACTGAACTGACTCAGCCCGGGATGCCAGGAGCCAAACCCGGCAAGAAAACCACCTCGGTAGGCTGCTGTCCTCACTGTTAGACTGGACACTGCTGGTTCAGAGGTTCTGTTGCTGTGTTCACTGTTAGACTGGACACTGCTGGTTCAGAGGTTCTGTTGCTGTGTTCACTGTTAGACTGGACACTGCTGGTTCAGAGGTTCTGTTACTGTGTTCACTGTTAGACTGGACACTGCTGGTTCAGAGGTTCTGTTGCTGTGTTCACTGTTAGACTGGACACTGCTGGTTCAGAGGTTCTGTTGCTGTGTTCACTGTTAGACTGGACACTGCTGGTTCAGAGGTTCTGTTGCTGTACTCACTGTTAGACTGGACACTGCTGGTTCAGAGGTTCTGTTGCTGTATTCACTGTTGGACTGGACACTGCTGGTTCAGAGGTTCTGTTACTGTGTTCACTGTTAGACTGGACACTGCTGGTTCAGAGGTTCTGTTGCTGTGTTCACTGTTAGACTGGACACTGCTGGTTCAGAGGTTCTGTTGCTGTGTTCACTGTTAGACTGGACACTGCTGGTTCAGAGGTTCTGTTACTGTACTCACTGTTAGACTGGACACTGCTGGTTCAGAGGTTCTGTTACTGTGTTCACTGTTAGACTGGACACTGCTGGTTCAGAGGTTCTGTTACTGTACTCACTGTTAGACTGGACACTGCTGGTTCAGAGGTTCTGTTGCTGTATTCACTGTTAGACAGGACACTGCTGGTTCAGAGGTTCTGTTGCTGTACTCACTGTTAGACTGGACACTGCTGGTTCAGAGGTTCTGTTGCTGTATTCACTGTTGGACTGGACACTGCTGGTTCAGAGGTTCTGTTGCTGTACTCACTGTTAGACTGGACACTGCTGGTTCAGAGGTTCTGTTGCTGTACTCACTGTTAGACTGGACACTGCTGGTTCAGAGGTTCTGTTGCTGTACTCACTGTTAGATTGGACACTGCTGGTTCAGAGGTTCTGTTGCTGTGTTCACTGTTAGACTGGACACTGCTGGTTCAGAGGTTCTGTTGCTGTGTTCACTGTTAGACTGGACACTGCTGGTTCAGAGGTTCTGTTACTGTGTTCACTGTTAGACTGGACACTGCTGGTTCAGAGGTTCTGTTGCTGTGTTCACTGTTAGACTGGACACTGCTGGTTCAGAGGTTCTGTTGCTGTGTTCACTGTTAGACTGGACACTGCTGGTTCAGAGGTTCTGTTGCTGTACTCACTGTTAGACTGGACACTGCTGGTTCAGAGGTTCTGTTACTGTGTTCACTGTTAGACTGGACACTGCTGGTTCAGAGGTTCTGTTCAGCATGTAGTGACAAAGACGATAAATCAAGTTTAGTGTCTATTAAATAAGAAACTAGCTTTGTTCAAGCTAGCTAGCTTCACTTACCTGGACTCACCTGTTCTTTGTTCCCTCGATGGTCGTCTATGTTGAAATCGGAGAAATTCAAGAAATGAACGCAACGCAATGGTTTGTTTGGTCTTTGAGTTTTATTTTGTAGTTTTACACACACACATGGAGAAGAAGAACCAGGATCAGACTGAATCATGCTGAAGATTCTCCTCCATCAGTCCTGACAGAGCTGCTGAAGAACATTTCTGTTCTTCACTTTGTTTGTCTCATCATGTAGAAGGAAAACCACGTCTCCATGTCCTTTTGGACCACATGGTCCACTGCTCACTGCTCCTCATGTCCTCCTACATCTTCATTGGTCCAGTGGGTTCATGTCAGGGCTCAGAGGAACTTTCACATCCACGAGCTGTGAGTTTAAATCTCGCTCAGAGCAGCACTCTGTATTCCCTGTTAGACTGCACACTGCTGGTTCAGAGGTTCTGTTCTGATGCTGATGCTAGCTCATAGCTTTAGTTCAGCTTTAGTACCCGGCCTTTGTTCTCTGATCTTCTGTTTGTCTTGTTAAGTTAACTGTGAACACTGTGAAGGAGAGGACAGCTACACTTCGATATGTCACAGACATCACAGACTGGACGTTTAAAAGTTAGCTGAATTAGCTGAAGAAAACATGAAAACATGAATGTTGTTCTGCATAGTCTGATGACATAATCAGCTGGTGGAGCCGTTAAACATGATGGTTTGAGTCACATGATTCATGTTCAAAATCACTTTTACACCTCAGTGTCGTGTATGTTCAACTGTCCACAGACTTTTGGACACAAACAGACTGAGAAGACGTTTGTCTTCATAGAAAAACATTTTTCCAACCAGGATGAAAAACAGATGGAAACTTTCTGTCTGTTTGTCTTCACTGAAAACACGTGAAACTGGATCAACTCCAGCTGCTCTCTGATTTACAAACTTTATGATGGACAGTGAAGTAAACTGCTGATAACTGGAGCTGCTGTTAGCTAATGTTAGCTAATGTTAGCTCAGTTTGTTAGCTGCTGTTAGCTCAGAGCACCGGGAGTGTTAGTGGAGTTTTGGACCACCGTGAAGAAGAAGGGAGGTTTTCAGGCCCGGGGCGTTGATGGGGGAATGCTGACGGGGAGCGGAGCCAGTGTCGTGCCAGAACAGGAGCTGGACAAATGATCAGTGTAAGCGTGTTCAGTGAAACACATGACGTGTTCGTGTTTACGTCATGTTTCATGTAGGATCATTAATTATTCATTAGGAACTCCGTCCTGGGATGGCCCGGTCCACATGGGGTCCAGGTTCTGGATCTGGTCCAGGTCCTGGTTCTGGTCTGTGTGTGTCTGAATGTTGAAGTCTGCAGCTCGTCTGTGAATCCAGGAAATACCACTGATCCACTGCAACATGGAAATGACTTCCAGACGTCAGCGGCCAATCAGAACGCTCCCCTGGAGCCTGGAAACGCACAGCAGAACATCAGGTATTTATCAGGTATGAAGTATACATGTACTTTAATTACATGATAGTACTACATGGCGCTCAGAATACTTGAGTACTTGCACTCAGCAG
>JAAROE010000167.1:27500-42500 GCA_036365135.1 Miichthys miiuy | reverse complement strand
AGTCAGAGCTGGCTTTGATTGGTCAGAGGGGTTTGTGAGGTCACTGGCTACGATCACACCTGCTGTTCACCTGTGTTAGGTTAGCACATGTTAGCATGCTAAAGTTAGCTTTGTCACTGTTTCCAAGGGTCCTTGAAATCCTGGAAAGTCCTTGAAAAGTCCTGTGTGGTGTTTGGTCCTTCGATCGGTCACTTAAAATCAACAGGAAGTGACATCAGACCACACATGGAGATGCACTCTGATTGGTGATAGGATCACCGTGGTAACACCAGGTGCATGTGTGTGTGTGTCCAGGTGTGTAAGCAGCTGTGTCGTCCCTTCTGTCCGGTGTGTAAACGTCACTTCAGGACACCCAGGAAGTTTGTGGAGCACATGAAGTCTGCAGAGCACAAGCTGCAGGTGAGACGACAGGTCATGTGAGACGACAGGTCATGTGATGTGAGACGACAGGTCATGTGATGCGTGCACATGAAGAAGAAGAAGTCTCGTTCAGGGTGAGTTTGATTCTCCGTCTGTCTCCTCCCAGGTGCACCTAGAGGAGGCTCAGGAGGAGGAGCTTATCACCGTGGACGCTGTTGGCTGCTTTGAGGAGGAGGAAGAGGAAGAGGTGGAAGTAGCTGATGAAGAAGAGGAGGAGGTGGTGGACGTAGCTGATGAAGAAGAGGAGGGCGTAGGAAGAGACGAAGCAGAGGACAAAGTGTTGGAGGTACCTGAAGCTTCAGCGACGGTTGTTTTAGTGTTAAATGAACGTCGTGTGAACGCTGTGTGTGTTTGTTGCAGGCAGCTGACGCACAGAAAACACACAGAGAGGAATATGACCCTCACACCATATATGGTACGTTCCTGTGGTTACCATAGTAACTGTTGTCAATAGATTTTTAACGTGTCTGATTATTTCTGCCCGGCAACCGGCTGCTCCAATCAGAGTGGAGCAACACACATCAGCTGAGACAATGAAAGCCTCGAAAGTTCACCTTCGAACAAGTGACCACGATGACCAAACTGTAGGTCGTATCAATGAACAAATGTGATTATCAGCATCCTGAAGGCTTCCTGAACGTCTACATGTATAATTTGTGTGGATAAAGTTAAAAATATGTCCTCTAGAGCGAGGTAAATAACTGGTACGTCTGCCTTCGTCTGCTCTCTGTTAATATGGGAGTGAATGGGGCAGTTGGTGTGTGATCCTGACACATCTGAGCTCACAGAGCCAAAACTAAAAGGCTGACAGCTTCAGCAGTAACATGAGCGAGCAGCAAAACATTTCCAACAGTTTGATGTTCACATTTTTTCTGTGGAGTCAAATTTGTGCCGCTGAGAGCAGTTTATTTTCCCGCTCTTTTTGGACACGCGGACCGAGCGGCCATTTTGAAAAAATTATGTGTCTCAGTCTCAGACGGTCTCAGACGGTCTCAGACAGTCTCAGACAGTCTCAGACGGTCTCAGACGGTCTCAGAGATTAGAGGATCAGAGCTCAGGTGTGTCATGTCTGAAGTGTGTATCCAAACACTCTTTTAATCACTTACATCACTTCCTGTCTCCACAGGAAGTAGTTTTGTGGTTCCTGTTTCTGGCTTCCTGTGTCGACTCTGCAACAAGTTCTTCTACAGAGAGACGACAGCACGACACACACACTGCAGGACACACACACACTACCTGAACCTACAGGTAACACACACACACACACACACACACACACACACACACACTACCTGAACCTACAGGACACACACACACACACTACCTGAACCTACAGGACACACACACACACACTACCTGAACCTACAGGTAACACACACTTGAATCTGTTATTTGTTTCAGAGGAGATGTGAGCGAGGACAGCTGACCTGCTCTCATTGTATCCCACAATGCATCTGTGTATCCAGGTGATGACGTGAACAGTTCAGACAGGTGTGTGTCACCTGGTGGTTAGTGTGTGTTTTTATCCTGAACAAAATAAATCCATCCAACATGTTTCTGTGCGTTATCACTTCACCAATCAGCAACCAGCAACCTCCACGCCTGTCAACACACAACCTGCAGTTTCTCTAACGTCCACTTGAGGCTGGCTCCAGAAGTGAGTCAGTCTCCATAAGTCCCCATGTTCAAATGTCCAACTTCACAGCAGAAATAAACATGTTTACAGCCTGGTACAAAAAACAGTTTTGGTCTCTGTAGCTAATTTCCCCGTTCATGACAACTGTACTGAGCTAACAACAGGCTAAAACAAGCTAACAACAGGCTAAACAAGCTAACAACAGGCTAAACTCAGTAACAGCTAACGTTACACAAACACTTTTAATGTCTACATTGACAAAAGAACATTTAGAATATTTAATCTGAAAACATCAACAAACACAGACGAGTCGTCAAGTGTCGAGTCATCGTCAAGTGTCGAGTCATCGCAAGTGTCGAGTCGTCAAGTGTCGAGTCATCGTCAAGTGTCGAGTCATCGTCAAGTGTTGAGTCATCGTCAAGTGTCGAGTCGTCAAGTGTCGAGTCATCGTCAAGTGTCGAGTCATCATCAAGTGTCGAGTCGTCAAGTGTCGGGTCATCGTCAAGTGTCGAGGGTCATCGTCAAGTGTTGATAATGGAGTCTTAAACCTTCGAGTCGAGTCTCATGTCATTTATTTCCTGTCAGGTTCACGAGTAAGACTTCTTCAAATATGTAGTAGTACTTTAGTAGTACTAGTAGTAGTAGTACTAGTAGTACATTACAGTACTCTGATGTAGTAGTACTTCATTACAGTACTCTGATGTAGTAGTACTTCATTACAGTACTCTGATGTAGTAGTACTCTTCACACACTCAGTCCACGTGGCATGCTTCACCCTGGCCGTCCACAGAGGGCGCTGTTGCCGCTGGCCGCAGAGGTTTGTTGGGTGGAGGAGACAGCAGCATCATCATCATCATCATCATCACTGCCGGACTCTTCTCAGCGGACCTGACCGTGAGCCGCGAGCCGTTAGTGCCTTACTGAGAGCGGGAGAGAGCGATGGGACACGGAGACCTGATGAGCCAGGCGGAGGATGTGGCGGACCAGGTGAGCTCCTCTCTGCGGGAAAACACACACCCTGAGCCGGCCACAGACAGGGCTGGGACTCGGGCAGACGGCGGATATCTTCCGCTTCTTCCTGAACAGTAATGTAGCAGTTTAATGGACATAAAGTAATCAGATTACTGATTTAAAAAAACAGCTGTTTGTTCTGATAAAATACACTTTAGTCAACTTTGACGCGCAGGCGCAGACTGGGTGTAACGTTAAAGTGATTAAAACAGGTTATAATGAGATTATAATGAGATTATTTGACCGCCAAACGGAGCAGAGGCTCCTCGTGACGTGATGAAGCTCTCCGGTTACTTTCTACCAGGCAACAATGTCGGCCGATACACAGGGCAACTTTAAATTGACCGACTTCTAAAGGGAGTCTGGTGCAGAGATTGTTGCGCCATAATAACGGAAGCTAACGAGTTTGACTGTGACTCACAATGACACGACGGAGACTAAATTGACATAATTAGTGATTAAATATTGATTAAATCTGCTTTAACTCTCCGGGTCGGGCCGCCTCACGTCCCCGGAAATGGAGCTTTGTGAGCGGCTGCTGTCAGATCAACAGGTCGGCAGGTTCCGTCTGATTGGAGCAGAAGTGGACTACAGTTGTAGTTTCCTGTTGCCACATACACACTCTGACTCATGCTGCTGCTGTTAGCCTCCAGCTAGTTCTCATAAGCAACCTGCACTGTGCATCCAAACATGCTGACAGTGTCAGCTCACAGAGCTCCGAGTCCTCTTTCCTCTTAACATTATTGGTTTTAAAACAAAAACACTCAGCATCAGGTCAAAGACGGTCGGTCCTCTCTAGTTTGTGTCCACCTGTGGGTTCAGACACACCTCTTCCTCTTCCTCTTCCTCTTCCCACAGCTCACAGAAATCTGAGTTCATCAGAACAGCTAAATAAATAAACAATTAATAAATCCAAAAGACTATTCTGATACTTAAACCATAACTAGACGTCTCATACTCAATCCTAAAGTAGCTGAACACAAAAAATTGGCTCCAACAAACATTAAACAATCATTAAAGTAACATCTCGTATAAATCTGGAGCAAAGTGATAACGTCAACACAGAGTCCAAAGTCAAAGCTAACATTAGCATGTCATTTATATTAGCATATCATGGTTTTAGCCGGCTAACATTAGCCTGCTTGCTTGCATGAAATGCTAGCTAGCTAATATTAGCAATCCAGACCTGTGTCAACATCCCTAATGCTAACTTTAGCTAGCTAAGAAATGCTCGCTATCCCCTGTGTGGCTAACATCGTCCACATCGTTTGCAGGTGACTTTGTCACCGGTGCTGTATGTAGCATCACTGGTTACTGGCAACGTTAGCTTGATGCTTGCTAATGTTACTGCTAATAAAATGCTAATAAAATGTTATTTTTAGCTTTTTAAATGAGTTCAGCAGCTAACATGAACCATGATGCTAACTTATGTATCGCCCAGCTCTGGTTCTGACACGACACTGGTTAACAAAGCTAAAAGGTCCCAGCTCATGATACAGTAGTAGCAACTCAAAAGTTCCCGTTCAGCTGAAAGCCAGCCGTCTTCCAGCCGTCTTCCAGCCGTCTTCCGGCCGTCTCCGGGCGACTTCCGGCCGTCTTCCGGCCGTCTTCCGGCTGACTTCCGGCCGTCTCCCGGCTGACTTCCAGCCAGCTGCCTGCCAAGTTCCGTGGCTGGAGTGACCACCTCCTTCTCCTGGGCGTGTCTATTTTTTACTGTAATTCCACCTATTCATTTAATTACAGGGTATGACCAGGAGATGGCGCTTCTCTCACAGAACTTTTTCACAGTTGTTCTACCTGGAGATGACGTAGCTTACACACCTCATTAGCATTCTCATTGCTCAACCTTTTGTTTGCACTTACAGTAATGGGCTTTTTGGTCTCCCAGTGTCACAGATCACAGAGCGGCAGCTGGTTTGACTACTGCATACTATACAGTAGCCTGTACCATCAATATGGCCACTATGGCGTTCAGAGGGATAAATACTCAGAAATCGAGTGTGTTTCATACTGCAGGCTTCAGAAAGCATCAAACAGATATAACTCTTAAAAATCAGTTAAATCAGACGTTACGAGCGGAGTTTTCTTTAATAACAAGTTTATGTTGGCGTGTTGTTGTTGTGCGTGACATAGAGCTGCAGATACGAGCGGCTGCAGCGGTGCCTCAGTGTTATCTTATCACAACTTTTTTTTCCCATCAACCGATCTGCGGAACACTTGGTGCCGGTCTGTGGGGAGCGATATGAACGTATCATGATGATCCGTTGCACCACTAGCCACATCCATGACTGTGCTCTGTCTCAGCTGATCGGCTCACCTGCTCACCCCAGCGTATCTGTTCAGGTGTGTCTTTATACAGTCTACGCTGAGAGCGGAACATCACTGCTCCTCCCCTTGGACAAATGAGGCATTGCAGCTGGTTTTCACCCAGACTGCTTAGGCGTTCCAGTCCAGTAAAGCTAACAGGTTTCCCCAAATCCAGTAATAATTGTGACAGAGCTGCTTATGTTAGCTTAGCTTCCAGGCCTGGCTCTTTTTTATATAATCTGTAACGCCACAAATAATGTTGTTAGCTAATGCTATGCTCACTGTAAGTAGTTAGTCAGTTAGCCAGACTTGCTAACGTTAGCGTTAGATTCAGTGTTTGTGGTTCTGGTTCTGTCACCTCGTAGTTCCTGCGGGTCACCAAACACTACCTCCCCCACGTGGCTCGGCTCTGCCTGGTCAGCACCTTCCTGGAGGATGGGGTCCGGATGTGGTTCCAGTGGGGGGAGCAGAGCGAGTACATCGAGTCCACCTGGAGCTGCGGACGCTTCATCGCTAACGTGTTTGTGCTGCTCAACCTGCTGGGGCAGCTGGGTAATTATACAGACTAGCAATGTGCGAACAGACTGAAGCTAATGCTAACTAGAAATGTTTTATCTTTAACCAGAGTTTGTCCTGAAGGAGGCGCCAGAGGGAAAGATGTTAACTAAACCTGTCTGTCTGTGTGTCTGTCTGCGTGTCTGTCTGTCTGCCTGTCTGTCTGTCTGTGTCTCTGTCTGTCTGTCTGCAGGCGGCTGTATTTTGATCCTCAGTAGAAACTTTGTTCAGTACGCCTGCTTCTCTCTGTTTGGGATCATCGCCCTGCAGGTAAACACATACACACCTGTACCTGTCTGTCATGTCAGGCTCCGCCTCCTGTCTCTAGCAAAGACTAAAGCTAACAGCTAACACAGTAAAGATAACAGCTAACAGACTGAAGCTAACAGCTAACAGACTAAAGCTAACAGATTGAAGCTAACAGCTAACAGACTAAAGCTAACAGCTAACAGACTGAAGCTAACAGCGAACAGACTAAAGCTAACAGACTGAAGCTAACAGCTAACAGACTGAAGCTAACAGACTAAAGCTAACAGCTAACAGACTGAAGCTAACAGCTAACAGACTGAAGCTAACAGACTAAAGCTAACAGCTAACAGACTGAAGCTAACAGCGAACAGACTAAAGCTAACAGACTGAAGCTAACAGCTAACAGACTGAAGCTAACAGACTAAAGCTAACAGCTAACAGACTGAAGCTAACAGCTAACAGACTGAAGCTAACAGCTAACAGACTAAAGCTAACAGCTAACAGACTGAAGCTAACAGCTAGCTGAGTGTTACTCCTAGTGTGATGATTGTGTCAGAGCTGCTTACGTTAGCTTAGCATCCAGGCGTGGCTCATCACCATGGTAACAGTGTTTCCTGTGCTAACAGACGGTGGCTTACAGCATCCTGTGGGACCCAAAGTTCCTCATGAGGTGAGTCTGTGACCTCTGGCCTAAGACAGTCTGGACCGCTTCATTTTTCACATTTCCTCTCCTTGTTCCCTCTCTCCTTGTGTCCTCTCTCCTCTCTGTAGGAACCTGGCGTTGGGTGGCGGCCTCCTCCTCCTCCTCGCCGAGTGTCGCGGTGAATCTCGCAGCGTGTTCGCCGGCGTCCCGTCGCTCGGCCATCAGAGTTCACCCAAACACCTCCTTCAGCTCGGAGGGCGAGTCCTCCTCGTCCTCATGTTCATGACGCTGCTGCACTTTGACCTCAGCCTGTTCACTGTGAGGACACACACACACACACACACACACTGGTGATGCTTGAATAGTGTCTGTGAAAAGTAAATCTTGTGTTCAAGCTCTTTGTTTCCTCGTCCTTGTCTGTGTCCAGGTCCTGCAGAACCTGGTGGGTACGGCGCTCATCGTGCTCGTGGCGGTGGGCTTTAAGACGAAGCTGGCGGCGCTGACTCTTGTTGTCTGGCTGCTCTGCATCAACGTCACCTTCAACGCCTTCTGGACCATCCCGTCGTACAAACCCATGCACGACTTCCTCAAGTACGACTTCTTCCAGACCACGTCGGTGATCGGAGGCCTGCTGCTGGTGGTGGCCTCGGCCCCGGGGGGGTGTCCATGGACGAGAAGAAGAAGGAGTGGTGAGAAGGAGGAGGAGGAGGAGGAGGAGGAGGAGTCAGGTCTCCGTGTACGAGGAGGAAATGATGTGAGGAGGAGAAGGAAGAAAAGATGGACGTGGAACGCTCGGCTTCAGAGGAGGAAGTTTGTTTTAACGCAGCACAAACTTTTATTTTGAAAAATGTCCAAAGTTCACTCACATGTGGAATAAAATGAAGTGTTTGTCATTTTATTTTGAAGGAACCTGAAACGGACCCGGTCAGGTGGTTCTGGTTCTGTCTCACGTCAGATTGTTCAGGTCCGGTTCCTTCAAACCATCAGAACGACTCAACAAACCTGATTAAAACTGAGCGCTTGCTACAGAGGGCGGACACGTCAAGTATACACGACGTTAACACAGAGGTGACACGTTAACACAGAGGTGACAGGTGACACGTTAACGCAGAGGTGACAGGTGACACGTTAACGCAGAGGTGACACGTTAACACACAGGTGACACGTTAACGCAGAGGTGACACGTTAACACACAGGTGACACGTTAACGCAGAGGTGACACGTTAACACACAGGTGACACGCACGCAGAGGTGACAGGTGACACGTTAACACAGAGGTGACACGTTAACGCAGAGGTGACACGTTAACGCAGAGGTGACACGTTAACACAGAGGTGACAGGTGACACGTTAACGCAGAGGTGACACGTTAACGTGTACCATAAACATAAACTTGTGTTAATAACTTATAACTTAATGTCGTGTATATTTGAACCAGCTGGCCTTCTGTACTCGTTATTAATGTTCATCTCCGTCATTAAGATAATTACAGCTTCGTTCAAGCGATCGTCAGCGTTAAAATTAAATCTCTAATGAACCAATCAGTGAGTTGTTTTCAGGATCTTTGATCTGATTCGCCGACACGCTCCGTCCTCCGTGCTGACTCTTCGTGAGCTGTCCTCAGAAAACAGCCTCTGTCTGGGGCAGAGAGCCGGGTCAGTCCCTGATGTTCGCTCTGCGCCGTGGGTCAGGATCACGACACAATCTCACAGGAAACCTGGGTGGAAACCCGCCAAAATAAAAGCATAGATATCAACTGAGGATGTATACTTCTGGTTCTGGTTCTGTAATCTGACCCCAGCTCTGCTCAGAACCACAGTCTTCCTCCGGTCCTCTTCCTCCCCTCAGCTTTCAGAGCGGCCAATCAGAGCTCCTCTCCGTGTCACATGACACGTGTGTTGTGTGGATGCTGCTGTCCTCATGTTTTACTCGCCTGGTGTGACAGACATCTTTCTGCACCGTCTTAATAATGAAGTCTTATTTTTGTGTCTCTTTGGAGACATAATGACTCAGACTGTCCTGCAGGGCGGCGCTGTTCACCTGTCCAATGCACAAACGGCCTCACCGACTGTTCGACCTGAATCCTGGTTTGATTTTCACTTGTTGGGACGTCGTCCGTCTGCTCGTGTTTTTGTTTCTGAGTATCTTTAAAGTTTTGACAAAGTGAAATAATTTTTCTATCGTGTGTTTTTGTAGAAGATGTTTAATAAATCAGTCCAGCATTGTCGAGCTGTTTGTTTATTTATTTCAAAATCAGAGTACGTGTTTCCTGTAGGGAGGGAGTTGTCATGGATACTGATTGGTGTTTACAGCAGCCAATAGCGAGTGTGCGACCGAGCTGATACTGGTCCAGATACTGGAGGACAGATGGACAGAAACACTTCATGGAGACTGTAATTACATAAAGTGGACTGAAGGTGGAGCTGTTTACCTGCTGCAGCAGCATCTGGACACACACACACACACACACACACAGCTCTTTCATTTTGTTGTGGACAGCCTGACTCAAAAGACATTTTTTCTCATCAGGACAGATGTTGGTCCTCGTGAGGACGGCTGGTCTCAACAAGGTCAGTGTGTTTACAAGGTCCCCACAATGTAACAAACACACACACACAGTCTGAGAGTTACAGCTGCTGCCCGCACAAATCAATAAGTCATAATTGCTGTGTGTGTGTGTGTGTGTCACAGTGTGTGTTCAGGTGCTGGCCTTGGCTGTAGTCTGCAGGTTATTAAAGGACCTGGACAAAAAAACACCGGTCACTGAGTGTGTGAAGGTTGTGATGCTGTGTGACCTCTCCTCCTCCTCCTCCTCCCTCCTCCTCCTCCTCCTCCCTCCTCCACCACCTCCTCCTCCTCCTCCTCCTCCTCGGTGTGTTTTGGTTTTTCATCCTGCTGTCTGATATTTTAAAGGATTATTTCAAAAGCAGTTTTATTTTCTGTCTGTTGGACTTCAACATGAGACGACATGCTGTAATGTCACGTGGCGGTGTCGTTCACTCTCCAGTGTGATATTGTGGTTTTACAACAGTCACCATCTTAAACCAAATATATAATCTAAATGTTTCATATCTGCTCTCAGAAGAAACACTTTTTTCTGTTCTGACAGTTTCCATGGAGACACACGAGTCCGACTAACACAGTCAGTCACAGCAGCAGACTCCTGTATGTAATGAACCCAGTTTACTGCTCCAGCAAGTAGCCCGAGCCTTAGCAACGACCTGCAACAGAGACGATGTCTATTTCCAGATAACCAATGTTAAAGCTGTGACTCAGCACACAGCTGACGGAGGACGTGATCAGTCCACAGCTGTGAGCATCTTTTCTTCTTTTTAAATAATATTTCTGTTAACAAACAACTAAACAACATGGCCACAAAAAACAAACCTCCAGCTTCTTGTTGTGTGATATAAACAGCATAATACACTCCAACATTAATAAGCTGTGAGACGTGTGTACATATATACACATTCATGCATAGACAAAAGGAAACGCTCAGACTCATTACAGTCGACAGCAAATTCAAATCTGTGAAGAGAAATAAAGAAAATAACAATAATACATAATAAAGACAATAATAAAAAATACAATGATAAAGAATAATAATAAAGAATAATAATAAAGAATAATAATAATAAAGAATAATAATAATAAAGAATAATAAGACATAATAAAGACAATAATAAGAAGAAGACAATAAGAATAAAGAAAATACTGTAAAGAAAACTGTTTTTAAAAGAAAATAAATAAATGATTAAAAATAATTAAAGTAAATTAACGTCCAACCTCACGGCCCAAAAACATCAGGTAGCGTCTGTCATCACTTTAATAGTTTAAAGTTTAGCAGCACGTTTAAAGAAAGAAACAAATCATCCATCTTACATTTGAATCTGTGTCAGATATTTCACTGCAGCAAGTCAAATATCACTTTGTGCATTTTCAATCCATCTGAGCAATATATGAGATAAATACATCTCAGTGTGTGAGAATACTGAGCAGCCGAGGAGCAGAACCTGAGGATCATTAAAAATCTAATTAAGTTTAACAACTTTACCGCCGACCACTTCTAAACATGTTTTTATCTAACGGAATATTCCTCTTCAGTCACATCAGTCAAACAACATTTACTCTGAGATCACTGAACTGATTGAACACGTTAACACAAACACACCTGTGTTAACGAGGTACACACCTGTGTTAACGAGGTACACACCTGTATTAACGAGGTACACACCTGTATTAACGAGGCGGCTCCATAAAATTCATAATATTCATTAAAGAAAGCCGACATTGTACATTCAGATGAATTACTTCATTAAAGTTCATTTACATGTTTTATATTTTCAGTGTGGACGATGACGAGTTATATATTTAGCGATGAGTCAGGTGTGCTGTGACGCTGATTTGAGCACATTCTAAATGTCTCATTGACCAATCAGATTGCTCGGTCGGACCTGCTTGTTTTATAATATAATTTATGACATAAAACTGCATTTGTTTATTTTAGCATGTCGACAAAATGTTTTTAAAATATGTTCTTCTTGTATTTTTATATCAGAATCACTGTTTTTGTCCAGGTGTCTTCACATACATATACATATATATCAAAGAGCCTGACAGGTAAACACAAAAACCATGTACAGATAAAAAGTATATATATAAATATGTACATGTATGTGTAGCCGGTAGGTAGATATTACAGTATATAGAGTATAAACAGTGTGAGTAGATGTTGTATAAGTGATGATATTTATATTTATATTTGTTTTTATTATTCAGCTGGCTTCATCATCAAACGCCGGGAATCCTCTGACATCACGGTAAGGTCACCTTACATCAACACAAACCTGTAATAACCTTTAAATAACCTTTAAATAACCTTTAATAGCATATTTTGGATTAGTACGTCTTGAAAAATATCTTTCACGTTTGCACACGACCTGTGAATGTTTCCTATTTCTGTTCAGCTCTTTTTATTTAAAAACATATTGTACATATATTTTATATCTTCTTGTACTGTTTTTTAATCTTCCTGATATTTTTAATTTCATTTTGTTTTGCACCAAAACACAAAGATCAGTTCCTCCTCTGTGAAAACATGAAGTCATAATTATGTTTGTTATTGTAATTAAACAACAAAAATCTACAAAGTCATGAAATGAGAAATGACCTAAAGATAATAAAATAATTTCAATATAAACTCTGAAAGATGCAAACAAAGACTGAGACGTGTTGTGTTTAAAATAATGACGTGAAAATATGAATGTGGTCAGCAGGTGGAGCTCATGTTGTTTCTGTTTGTCACAAAAAAATCTGATTTAAAATAAAAACACAATAAAAAGAGAAACAATGAAAAGTATTAAAAATATTCAAAGTTTGAGGAGCAAATTAACGCGACACGTTCGTCTTCATTCATTCAGATTTTTGCTCTTTTCTTATTGTCAGTGTTATTTTTATTCATATTAACAATACTCAGGAAATACTCACATAAATACTTCAATTAAACAGTTTATTAACATGACGTCACAGATCGAATAACAGAAATGGAATAAAGTCATGAAACTGTTCGATACACAACAACAACAACAATAATAATAATTAGTCACCGTGGATGTCTCTCAGTGTGTCGTCGTGTTCCTGCGGCTGCTCATTGTTTAATTTCCTTTTATAAATATGAATCATGTTTTATTAATTTATAATTTAAGTTTTAAAATGTGATCGATAAATGTCGATTAATGTTACGATGAAACGATTGTTTTTAGTGGCGTCCTTTCTCCTCTGTGTTTCATTCATTCATTTTATTTGATTGTTTTTATTGTTGTTCACATCTCGTGTGTTTATTTTATTCTCTTTTATTTATTATCACATTTGATCAACGTATGGCCAAATTTAGTTTGTATTGTTTTTATTTATTCATGCAACAATCTGCTCGTTGTTTTTCTGTGTCTGACTTTGTTCTGCATGTTTGCAGGAAAATATCTGACATCATCAAATCATCTTTAAAATAACGAGGCTGCAATTATGTTAATTATTAATTTATTTGTTGATTATGTTTTTGATTCATAAATTAATTGTTTAGTCGATAACGTGAGAAAATAAAACGTCCATCATCAGGATTGATTAATCTGTTATCATTAAATAAATAATCGATTCATTAAATTAAATGTTGACTTCACAAGAATTACTGTACATATTATATATTATTATTTTTTATAGCAGTATCAAAATATAACTCAGTATTTGTATATGTAATTACTGAATTCATCATTTCTAAAATAATATTTATCTGTAAATATAAGAATTAAACCTTGAATTACTCGTTAATGTTTATTTATGTTCCGATCTTTAAATGAAAAACAGACTGAACATTAATAAAGAAGCTGAGACGGTTCATGGACAGACTCGTTGAATTCATGTTAATTACAGTTTAATTACTCGAAGGTGAAACGTTAAAAGCTTCAGCGAGTCTCCGTGATTTCCCAGCAGGCTTTGTGCTGCGTTCAGCTTCTCCAAACTGATGAAGACGATGAAACGCCGACATGTTCACCTTCACGTCGTTTATCTGTCGCTTCATTGTTTCTTTATGCAATATGTTTTAATAAGTTTAGTTTCTTTGAAATGCAGACAGACAGCTCAGAGGACGAGCTGCAGCACAATTAAATAAAATATAACAAAAGTCATGAAATCAGTGATTTTATTTCATCAGTATTTTCTGTTAATAAATGAAAATAACAAAAATGTTTTGTTAACAGCTGACAGATCAAAGACAGGCTAACAAAGCTCGTTAATTAATTAAATCCATGTTTATCATCTCGTTAGAGGAGACCACGCCCGTTTATGTTTAAATACATTTATTTATATTTATTGATTATTGGCCAGAGTTACTGAGCAGAATATGACTTCACCTCCTCCACTGTCTGTCACTCCAGAAGTACATGGAAAGAGTATATATAGAGAGAGAGTCTCAGACTATCAGAGAGTCTCTGAGACTATCAGAGAGTCTCAGAGACTCTCTGGCTGTCGTATCGATCCGTGAAGCCGTCTCATTGATTCTTCACTCTGCCACGTCGATGCTCATACTGTTCCACTTAAATGATATTGAAGGTGAAGCAAAGCACGCTGGGTAGAAAGTGGAGACTCATCGAGGCGCGCTCCTCCTCGTTGACTCCTCTTGACCTCCTCGTCTCGTCTCGTCTCTTACAGACTGAAAAAGGAGGAATGTGAAGAGGACGAGCTCTGAACACATGCAGGATGATGATATCATGTAGCTGCTGTTAGCTACTGTTAGCTCAGTTTGTTAGCTGCTGTTAGCTTAGTTCGTTAGCTACTGTTAGCTACTGTTAGCTGCTGTTAGCTAATGTTAGCTAATGTTAG
This sequence comes from Miichthys miiuy, assembly GCA_036365135.1. NCBI lineage: Eukaryota > Metazoa > Chordata > Actinopteri > Sciaenidae > Miichthys > Miichthys miiuy. The sequence goes on along the minus strand of JAAROE010000167.1, from coordinate 28,306 downwards.
CTCAGTTTGTTAGCCAGGCTGGGGAGTTAGTTGTTGTTAATGTATGAGGTGGGGGTCATGGGAAAGTAGCGTTGACCTTTGACTCTGCTCGTGTTCAGGTGAGTTACCTGATGATGGCACAGGTGGGAGGGGTCAGGACTGAGGTCACAAACAGACAACCAGATAACATCACACACGCACACACACACACACACACACACACACACCTGGTGAGATACCTGAGTGTGCATCAGATAAAGCAGAGCTCTTTATACATCGCCATGTAGCGTAGCAGCTAATGCTAGCTGATTTGTGAGACGCTGAAATACAAGAACACAAGTGCTAACTGTGGAGCTAACAGAGCTAACAGAGCTAACATATAAAATATATAAATGTTTGTGTATTTGTGGCTCCAGGTTAGCTGATGGCGGACCCTCCTGTCTGTCTCAGGCCCCCCCCGCTGCTCTCTCTATATTTACCATCTTCCAGATGATCTCGTCTCTGTTTCGTCTCTCTGATGGTCTTGTTGTTTCCGGCTCACTGAGGAGATTAAATATCGATCGGTGCTGACCCCGGACCAGCCGGCTCCGCCCGTGTCAGATGTCCCTCTACAATCTTTTAGCATGTTAGCTCGCACGCTAATATTTACCTTGTAGTGAACAGAGCTAACCATGGAGCTAACAGAACTAACCGAACTAACAGATGTAATTAAGTAAACAGAACTAAGAATGGAGCTCACAGAGCTAACTATGTAGCTGAATGAGCTAACAGAGCTAACTGAATCTCTCAGTGTTGCTCTTTGTAAAAGTTTCTGTGTGCTAACGTTA
>JAAROE010000167.1:17500-22500 GCA_036365135.1 Miichthys miiuy | reverse complement strand
ACGTCCAGGTTTTAGACAGTCTGCGGGGACGTCACAGAGACTACGTCCAGGTTTTAGACAGTCTGCGGGGGCGTCACTGAGACTACGTCCAGGTTTTAGACAGTCTGCGGGCGTCACGGAGACTACGTCCAGGTTTTAGACAGTCTGTAGGGCGTCACGGAGACTACGTCCAGGTTTTAGACAGTCTGAGGGGACGTCTCATTAATACATGAACTCCTTCTCGTTTTCTGTCAGGAGGTGTCTAACACCAGCTGCTCCTTGTGCTCATACAATACACACTGTGTGTGTGTGTGTGTGTGTCCATCTGTTTGTCACAGAGTCTTCAGTGTGTTTTGTGTTGACATCCATCAGGAGAGTCAGTGATGTCACACTGATTAATTAACTCTAGTTTGATCTTAGTTTGTAGCTGCTGTTAGCTGCTGTTAGCTCAGTTTGTTAGCTGTTTGTTGATGTTAGTGGACTCTAATTTCTAAGCTAACGTTAGCTTGTGTTGCCTCCTGTTGTGCTAGAACAGGAGCTGCGAGCGGGCTCAGCAGCTTCTATGGACATAATGGCAGAGAGAAGAGAGCGAAGAGGACGCTGACGGAGGAAGCTAAGAAGAGAAAAGGAGAGAGTGAGTCGACAGTCGAGGAAAGAAAAGCTCGTCCATCAGCGAACACATGACAGCTGACATGAGGCTGTTAAAGAGAGAAGTGATCCACACACACACACACACACACACATTCAAAACCTGCTAATTGAATTTCATGGCCCGTCTTTGTCACACACTCACCGCCTTCTGTTACTGTTGTAATGTGCGCATGCACGTGCACATGCATGTGGATGTGTGTGTGCACGTGCACATGCATATGGATGTGTGTGTGTGGATGTGTGTGAATGAAAGTGTGTGTTCATGGGGGGGTCGTCTCTATGAAATGCTTCTTTGGCAACAAATGGCTCTTTTCAGCAGCAGCTTGTATGAGTGAGTGTGTGTAAGTGTGAGTGTGTGTAAGTGTGTGTGTGTGTGTGTGTGTGTGTAGGTAATAGACAGGCCTATATACTCCTCAACAATGGCGCCTCCCGGCGGTGGTTGGAGGATCAAGGCCTTTACAGCCCATGAATTCATTAGGGCTGCTTTCTGGCGGCGGAGGCGCGTTGCCTTGTCTTTATCGCGTTGAAATGAGCAATAAAAGAGGCTTAGGAGGTGACGGAGGAGGCGGGGGCGGGGGTGACAGGAGCCGGGTGGGGGTGTTCATGGAGACAAGAGAGAAACTTTTGTGGAGGACGAGGTGGAGAAGAAAGGCGAGCAGTGTGGAGAATGGGGAGTGACGGGTGGGCTAATCTGGTATCCATCTGCTGCTGCTGCTCGTATTCATGACCGCCGGCCTCCACCCGTCCTCCGCCGCCACCTTTAAATGACACCAAAACATCGGACTAAATGTTTTTGGACAGGACGCTTTGTCAGCGACACCCCTCAGCACCCGCCTGCTGGGACACAAAGAGCCCGAGCCCCCAAAATACCCCCAAAGTACCTCAAAGTACCTAATAATTAGATTAAAACTTCAAATAAATGAAGTGTGCGACTGAATGGAGGCTGTAAGCTGCCTGTCTGCCTGTCTGCCTGCCTGTCTGTCTGTCTGCCTGTCTGCCTGTCTGTCTGCCTGTCTGTCTGCCTGCCTGTCTGTCTGTCTGTCTGCCTGCCTGCCTGTCTGCCTGTCTGCCTGTCTGTCTGCCTGCCTGCCTGCCTGTCTGTCTGCCTGTCTGTCTGCCTGTCTGTCAACATGTCTTTTCTTTGATGGTGGTTTCCAGCTTTGTGTGCGATGTGTAGGAAACCTGTACAGAAAAGACTTAAAGTTCTAACCTCTGAGAAAACATGTAAGCAGAACAGCACACCAAAAAACAAGTGAAACATTTGACATCATGAAAACATAAAGATGTCTGTCTGCCTGTCTGTCTGTCTGTCTTCATGTCTGTCTGCCTGTCTGTCTGTCTGTCTTCATGTCTGTCTTTGACAAATGAACCTGATCATTACAGACCTGACTGAAAGGTCAGTGTCTTTGTTTTATGGGACTTTGATATCTCATGAATGGAATCATCCACAGACAGCTCAGAAGAAGAAAGGTGATATTTGAGAGGACACACCTGAAGCAGACAGGAAGTGGCACCTTGAAGACTGAAATTGCTCCAGTATAAATGTCTGATGTGAACTTATATCACCCGAGTACAGCTGAATAAAATCTATCCTAATATTCCAGATATTTGCTGGAAGTGTTCCACGTGTTTGTGAATCATTCTGGGAGAATGATGGGGTCGTTTCCCAGATCAGTAGGAATGTTTCCCTGCAAGTGAAACTTTGCATCATGGGTATTTACCCTGAAAATGTGGTCGTCAATTCTAATCAATCAGCATTGATTGATTTTGGACTTGGACTGGACAAATATACAGTTGCTCTCTGTAAAGTTATGGATGAAGGAGACTGCAGCATGCTTGCATTGGAAAGACTTGCATATTGTTATATATTGTTATATGTTGTTATATGTTGTTACGTTGTTATATGTTATATATTGTTATATATTGTTACATGTTGTTACATGTTGTTATATGTTGTCATATGTTGTTACATATTGTTATATGTTGTTACATATTGTTATATGTTGTTATATGTTGTTATATATTGTTACATGTTGTTATATATTGTTACATATTGTTACATGTTGTTATATGTTGTTACGTTGTTATATGTTATATATTGTTATATATTGTTACATGTTGTTACATGTTGTTATATGTTGTTATATGTTATATATTGTTACATATTGTTATATGTTGTTACATATTGTTATATGTTGTTATATGTTGTTATATATTGTTATATGTTGTTATATGTTGTTATATATTGTTACATGTTGTTATATGTTGTTACATATTGTTATATGTTGTTACATATTGTTATATGTTGTTATATGTTGTTATATATTGTTACATATTGTTATATGTTGTTACATATTGTTACATGTTGTTATATGTTGTTACGTTGTTATATGTTATATATTGTTATATATTGTTACATATTGTTACATGTTGTTATATGTTATATATTGTTATATATTGTTACATATTGTTATATGTTGTTACATATTGTTACATGTTGTTATATGTTGTTACATGTTGTTATATGTTGTTACATATTGTTATATGTTGTTACATATTGTTACATGTTGTTATATGTTGTTATATGTTGTTACATATTGTTACATGTTGTTATATGTTGTTACGTTGTTATATGTTATATATTGTTATATATTGTTACATATTGTTACATGTTGTTATATGTTATATATTGTTATATATTGTTACATATTGTTATATGTTGTTACATATTGTTACATGTTGTTATATGTTGTTACGTTGTTATATGTTATATATTGTTATATATTGTTACATATTGTTACATGTTGTTATATGTTATATATTGTTATATATTGTTACATATTGTTATATGTTGTTACATATTGTTACATGTTGTTATATGTTGTTACGTGTTGTTATATGTTGTTACATATTGTTATATGTTGTTACATATTGTTACATGTTGTTATATGTTGTTATATGTTGTTACATATTGTTACATGTTGTTATATGTTGTTACGTTGTTATATGTTATATATTGTTATATATTGTTACATATTGTTACATGTTGTTATATGTTATATATTGTTATATATTGTTACATATTGTTATATGTTGTTACATATTGTTACATGTTGTTATATGTTGTTACGTTGTTATATGTTATATATTGTTATATATTGTTATATATTGTTACATATTGTTACATGTTGTTATATGTTATATATTGTTATATATTGTTACATATTGTTATATGTTGTTACATATTGTTACATGTTGTTATATGTTGTTACATATTGTTATATGTTGTTACATATTGTTACATGTTGTTATATGTTGTTACATGTTGTTATATATTGTTACGTTGTTATATGTTACATATTGTTATATATTGTTATATATTGTTACATATTGTTACATGTTGTTATATGTTGTCATATGTTGTTATATGTTACACTTCTAGTTTTATTTGTTATTTTATTTTTCTTTTATCTTTTGATTGTTTTGTTGTATAATAAATATAATAAAATCTATCCTAATATTCCAGATATTTGCTGGAAGTGTTCCACGTGTTTGTGAATCATTCTGGGAGAATGATGGGGTCGTTTCCCAGATCAGTAGGAATGTTTCCCTGCAAGTGAAACTTTGCATCATGGGTATTTACCCTGAAAATGTGGTCGTCAATTCTAATCAATCAGCATTGATTGATTTTGGACTTGACTGGACAAATATACAGTTGCTCTGTAAAGTTATGGATGAAGGAGACTGCAGCATGCTTGCATTGGAAAGACTTGCATATTGTTATATATTGTTATATGTTGTTATATGTTGTTACGTTGTTATATGTTATATATTGTTATATATTGTTACATGTTGTTACATGTTGTTATATGTTGTCATATGTTGTTACATATTGTTATATGTTGTTACATATTGTTATATGTTGTTATATGTTGTTATATATTGTTACATGTTGTTATATATTGTTACATATTGTTACATGTTGTTATATGTTGTTACGTTGTTATATGTTATATATTGTTATATATTGTTACATGTTGTTACATGTTGTTATATGTTATATATTGTTACATATTGTTATATGTTGTTACATATTGTTATATGTTGTTATATGTTGTTATATATTGTTATATGTTGTTATATGTTGTTATATATTGTTACATGTTGTTATATGTTGTTACATATTGTTATATGTTGTTACATATTGTTATATGTTGTTATATGTTGTTATATATTGTTACATATTGTTATATGTTGTTACATATTGTTACATGTTGTTATATGTTGTTACGTTGTTATATGTTATATATTGTTATATATTGTTACATATTGTTACATGTTGTTATATGTTATATATTGTTATATATTGT
>JAAROE010000167.1:0-12500 GCA_036365135.1 Miichthys miiuy | reverse complement strand
CACGTCTGACGCTGTTCTGTAGAATCTTTATGAGCTCTGCTAACTCGCTGACTCATGCTGAGTGCTGAACAAAAGTCGCTTTCAAGAGTTAAAATGTTTCAGATTTGTATCAAAGTAAAGAGTCTGAACAGCCAGCGTGCATCGTTACTCATCAGTCTGCAGGTCGTCCACAGCGCAACGTTTCGTCTGATCGACCTCGTTAAATTGTATTTTAAGTCTTTAATCTCCAATAACGACGCAGACATCAAACAAAGACAGGTTGATTGACAATAACAAACTTTATTTACAATAACAAACGTGATTGACACGTCATTGAATGGAAAGAGAATAAAGTATTTTATATCAGACTGTTCATATTACGGTACAGCACTAATATTTGACAGTTTTTTTTACTGTAAAAACAAGTTGTTTTTTTACAGTAAAAACAAGTTGTTTTTTTACAGTAAAAACAAGTTGTTTTTTTACAGTAAAAACAAGTTGTTTTTTTACAGTGTGCATCTCAGAATGAATCTTAAACATGTCACTGTGATGTCACAGTGCTGTCATGCTTTTGTTATAACTTCCTGACATGTTACGCACACATAGAGGTCAAAGGTCAGAGGTCACTGACACACACACACACACCCTGCTGACGTCACAGAGAGCCGTCAGCTGATCGCTCGGTCCTCCACACTTCTTCTTCTTCTAAAGTTCACTCTGCTCCACCTGTGGAGCTGGGAGAAGGAGCACGTGACTGAACGCGGAAGCGGAAACGGAGCAGCGAGTCGCCAACAGCTGAGCAGCGCCAGAGCTGCTCTCTGTGCAGGAAGTCTCACTCTGCGGGAAACACAGAGACACCTCAGGACGGCTCACCTGTTGGCGTGAGACAGGAAGTGAAGTGACGTGTTTGAGCTCGTGCTGACAGCTCAGATGTTTGTTTATCATATTATTTATTATTTATGAGTTTTATCGGTTAAATTAAAGACACAGCTGATTGTTCATGACAATAAAGTTTATTTTAAAATAAAAAATATGGACATGTAGTAATGACGTGTCCACCTGTTGGCGTTAGTATCACCTGTAGTTGATGTAGGTCACACCTGTTCATCTGTTTCCCGCCTCTGACACAGACCCAGCCCTCCCCGTGAGGCCGTCCTCCCCTCGGTCCGTGGATCTGCCTCAGAGTGAGCCCTCTCCTCTCTGTTCGCTCTCTGACGGCAGCTTCAGCTCAGTTAGCAGCTCGAGCTAATCCTGCTAACGGCTAACGGCTAACGGCTAGCTCAGTGGCGCTATGATGGCGGAGCTGGTGCAGGGACAGGCCTCGATGAACCAGCCGGGGCTGAAGGCTGACGGCCTGGCCGACGTTCTGCAGAGAGCCCGGCAGGTAACAACTCCACGGGGGTTCGGCACACATCCGTTCCGGGCCGAACCGGGCCGTTTGGATCGAGCCAAAGCACTTTTATTCGAATTCGCCCGTGTTGAGCTGCTGCTGCTCAACTTCAGCTCCGTCAACACACACACACACACACACACACACACACTCGCTCACTTGTACTTAGCATGCTAACTAGCTCGGAAAGCAGTTCGGACTCGGACTTGTGGCCGGTTCCGCTCACTTTGTCCGGGCTGACACGCTCTGGGAGTTAGTTTAGGGGGAGTTTGTGGAGCTGTCACCCCGGAGGGGAGCGCGGTGGGACCGGTGGAGCTGGTGGAGGAGGTGGAGCTGGTGGGGGAGCGGGACAGAAGTTTGGCCACACGTGTCACTGAGGCAGGCAGACAACCTGTTGGACCGCGAGACAGAGACACGGACAGCACGAGGACAGGAGGACACTTTACAGTCCTCTTCACTGAGGCACGGAGTGTCCTCGACAGGCCGGGAGGGGGGCACTGAAACCCGGCTGTGGAGCTGCGTTAGAGCGGCACATTGAGCCGGAGCCCCCCCCCTCCCTTACAGGCTGCTGTTTACTGTAAGTTGGTTAGAAACTAGGCTGGCTGTTATGCAACAGCCTCACAGCCATATACAGCCTGCTGGAGGTGTGTCTGCTGCCTATAGAGACAGACAGGTCGACACGCAGGCATAATTCACCTGAGGTCAGGTGTGTTACCTGTGTGTTCTGACCCAGAACCAGCCCGGTACTGGAACACCACAGAGAGGCTGAGAGGTGAAACATCAACCAGGAAGTCCAGTATGAGTAACAGAACCGAGTCAGAACCGGCTTGATGTTCAGGGAGGTGGTTAGCCTAGCTTAGCACAAAGACTAGAAGCGGGGGAAAACTGTTAGCCTGACTCCAAACTACAACAACCTGATTTAAAGTCTGCAGGAAGTGACAGAGTGACAGTTTCCTGTTTGATAGATAGCATTTTACATGTTAGTGTAGCTAAATGCTGCTAACAGAACCAGGCTCAGCAGCCGGACGGACCGGGTTGGAGCACAGTTACAGTACCGAGGTTTGGATGATTCGGTGCCGTGTTTCTCCAGCTGTGTCACGGATTGACGGACCGGACGGTGAGCTCAGGTTCTGGTTCTGGTGTCTTTTCAGGTCTGACCTCACTGTGACAGACTTCTGTAGTTTGTTATTGTCTGCTGACTCTGAAAAACAGGCTAAGCTAATGGGGATAGCTGTAGCTACATATTAGCCCCCTGTAGCTAGCATAGCATTTAACTACAACATATCCCATGAGTCTCATTCAGCAAAGACTCATGGGAGTTGTAGTGTTGAAGGCTAACAGAGAGACGCCAGTCAGGTGTCCTTTTTAGTCTGGACGTTAACAGGAAGAAAGGTCAAAGGTCATCAGACGTGACTTTAGTTCAGCAGCAGAAGTGAGTGAGTTTGCGATGTTTGTTTGAGTTTGCGATGTTTGTTTGAGTTTGCGATGTTTGTTAGAGTCTGTGATGTTTGTTAGAGTCTGTGATGTTTGTTTGAGTCCGTGACGTTCGCTTGAGTCCATGACATTCGTTTGAGTCCATGACGTTTGTTAGTCTGTGATGTTTGTTTGAGTCCGTGACGTTTGTTAGGGTCTGTGATGTTTGTTTGAGTCCGATGTTCGTTTGAGTCCGTGACGTTCGTTTGAGTCCGTGACGTTCGCTTGAGTCCGCGACGTTTGAGTCCATGACGTTCATTTGAGTCCGTGATGTTTGAGTCCAGATCGTTTGAGTCCATGACATTTGTCTGAGTCCATGACGTATGAGTCCGTGACGATTGTTTGAGTCCATGACATTTGTCTGAGTCCGTGACGATCGTTTGAGACCGTGATGTTTGAGTCCAGATCGTTTGAGTCCGTGATGTTTGAGTCCAGATCGTTTGAGTCCATGACATTTGTTTGAGTCTGTGACGATCGTTTGAGTCTGTGACGATCGTTTGAGTCCGTGACGTTTGAGTCCGTGACGTTTGAGTCTGTGACGTTTGTTTGAGTCCGTGACGTTTGAGTCCGTGACGTTTGTTTGAGTCCAGATCGTTTGAGTCCATGACATTTGTTTGAGTCTGTGACGATCGTTTGAGTCTGTGACGATTGTTTGAATCCGTGACGTTCGTTTGAGTCTGTGACACGTTCGTTTGAGTCCGTGACGTTTGAGTCCGTGACGTCCGTTTGAGTCTTTGACAATCGTTTGAGTCCATGATGTTTGAGTCCAGATCATTTGAGTCTGTGATGTTTGTTTGAGTCCATGACGTACGTTTGAGTCCGTGATGATCGTTTGAGTCTGACAATCATTTGAGTCCAGATCGTTTGAGTCTGACGATCGTTTGAGTCCAGATCGTTTGAGTCCGTGATGTTTGTTTGAGTCCATGACGTTTAAGTTCATGATGTTCCTTTGAGTCTGTGATGTTTGGTTCATGACTGTAAATGTTCCTCGACTCATCATGTGACGCTGTCTGTAAAACACCTGAGCAGGTAGAACAAGAAGAAGAACACCTGCAGGAGGCCATACCTTTAGCCTCAGTGGACACTCACCTGAACACTGAGATCTTTTCATCTTGAAGGTGTAAAGCTCGATGGTTTCAAACAAAGTCATGCTGAGTGAATTTGAATATTAATCAGCCGGGTCGACCTGATGCGGCTTTATTAGAAGTTATCATGATGTCATGTTGGGTTTCCTCACTTACTGAACATCTTCAGACTCTGTCTGGTTTGCGTCGATTGTTCGTTGTTTGTTCTTTACAGTAAAAAAAGGAAGTGTGGACGAGTTTTTTATATTTAACACTGCTCATAAAACAAACTCAAAGAACTTTATAAATCTTCTTCAGCTGACGTCTCAAAATAGAAACCATGTTATCAGTTTCAGACGCCTGGTTCTCAGTGTTGAGTCCTGATATTAAATTATTATTTTAATTCATCAGTTATGAAATAACCCTAAAAAACATGTCAGATTCACAGAGCTCAACATGGAGTCAGAGCAACAGACCAAAAACCATTGAGATGCTGAAACCTGACAGAGATTTAACTGTTTCTACGACCTGTTGGTCTTCACCCGGGACTTGTTGGTCTTAACCTGGGACTTGTTGGTCTTTACCTGGGACTTGTTGGTCTTTACCTGGGACTTGTTGGTCTTCACCTGGGACTTGTTGGTCTTCCCCGGGACTTATTGGTCTTTACCCGGGACTTGTTGGTCTTTACCCGGGACTTGTTGGTCTTCACCCGGGGCTTGTTGGTCTTTACCCGGGACTTGTTGGTCTTTACCTGGGACTTGTTGGTCTTCACCTGGGACTTGTTGGTCTTCACCTGGGACTTGTTGGTCTTTACCCGGGACTTGTTGGTCTTTACCCGGGACTTGTTGGTCTTTACCCGGGACTTGTTGGTCTTTATCCGGGACTTGTTGGTCTTTATCCGGGACTTGTTGGTCTTTACCCGGGACTTGTTGGTCTTCCCCCGGGACTTGTTGGTCTTCCCCCGGGACTTGTTGGTCTTTACCCGGGACTTGTTGGTCTTTACCTGGGACTTGTTGGTCTTCACCCGGGGCTTGTTGGCCTTTACCTGGGACTTGACTTGGTTTTGACTGTAAACTTACTCTTGACTTGGGATTCGATGATCTTGTCTTGGGAGTCCTTGGTCTTAACTTCATCGATCACGTAGAACTTACTTGTGTCCTGTTTGTTGTGTTGCTAATGAACCATGATGTGTTAGCACTGTTACGTCTTGTATCCAGATGTTACAGCTGTTTCTGTCTTTCTGTCAGATGGTGGGAAAGATGGGCGGAGAAACCATGTCCCACCTCAACAGCGCCTCAGGAAGTGTCGAGCCCTCGCTGTACTACCCTGGCCAGAAACGACCAGGAGGGACGGAGGTGAGGAGGAGGGAGTGATGGGTGGTGGGCAGGAAATGAGTCCAACATAATTAAACATCCTGCACAGTCTGAAATCTATGAAACATGAAACCTTTAACTTGAGCTAGAACCCTCCACCTAACCGACAACCTTCTACCTGAGGCAGTCATCATACCCAGAACCCCTTTAACCAGAGCTACAGACTACACCTTATCTAGAACCTTAAACCGGCTACAAACTAAACCTTATCTAGAACCTTAAACTGGAGCTAAAACTACACCTTATCTAGAACCTTAAACTGGAGCTAAAACTAGACCTTATCTAGAACCTTAAACTGGAGCTAAAACTACACCTTATCTAGAACCTTAAACTGGAGCTAAAACTACACTTTATGTAGAACCTTAAACTGGAGCTACAAACTACACCTTGTCTAGAACCTTAAAATGGAACTACAAACTACACCTTATCTAGAACCGTAAACCGGAGCTATGGACTACACCTTATCTAGAACCTTAAACTGGAGCTACAGACTACACCTTATCTAGAACCTTAAACCGAGCTACAAACTACACTTAATCTAGAACCTTAAACTGGAGCTAAAACTACACTTTATCTAGAGCCTTAAACTGGAGCTACAAACTACACCTTGTCTAGAACCTTAAACCGAAGCTACAAACTACACCTTAGAACCTTTTTAGTGGAGTTATTTATTTATCATTAAATTACAGCGTCCAGGTGAAATTGGTGGTCTGTGGTTAAAAATGAAACTTTCGATATGTGAGGTGTTTTAAAGATTTCCATCATCAGTAGGAACCAATGGGCTTGGAACTGTGAGCCACAGACAGGAAGTCGGACAGTATTGACGGGCAGATGAACACTGTGTTGGTTTAGTTTAGATCTGCTCATGAGCGATGCCGTCATGATACTTTGGGCCTGAATTTAAAACATACATCATGTCTAATCTGTGTTTCTGTCTCTTAGTAGGTAACCAGCTAGCAGCCATGGGGCATCAGAGGTACAACCAGCAGTTCATATTGATTAACACACACACACACACTCAGCAGGATAGATAATGACATGTGTTCAGCATCATATTCTTGTTTGCAAATACATATCAGTGTGTCGTGTTGGTGTGAAATGGGAGATAAGTGTTTATAGATCTGTCCTCCTACAGTCATAAACATAATCACTTATTGACACGCACACACACACGGTGGTTATGTGTTTTGTGTGTGAACATGATGTTAATGTATATGTGTGTGTGTGTGTGTGTGTGTGTGTGTGTGTGTAGCAGGGTAATCACAGAGGATTACAAGGTCCCGACAGGATGGTTGGCTTCAGTGAGTATGACCTCCGACCTTTCACTGTGTCCTGCTGCTCAGGTGTCTGGCTCGTCCAATCAGGATTTAGTTAGGAACAGCTAATGTGAAGTCTGGTTCTCTTCATTTTTATTACTTTCATCCATTTTGTGACTGTGTTTAATTCAAAACCTGATGGTGAACCTTTTCAGGTGATCTTTAACCTGATCAGACTCAATTTACCAAGAGTGAGAATCTTCAATCTGAACTAAAGCCTAACCCGTCTTTAAAGCTGCTAGAACCTTTAACCTGAGTCTTTAAAGCTGCTAGAACTTTAAACCTGAGTCTTTAAAGCTCTGTAGAACCTTTAACCTGAGTCTTTAAAGCTGCTAGAACCTTTAACCCAGTCTTTAAAGCTCTGTAGAACCTTTAACCTGAGTCTTTAAAGCTGCTAGAACCTTTAACCTGAGTCCTTAAAGCTGCTAGAACCTTTAACCTGAGTCTTTAAAGCTGCTAGAACCTTTAACCTGAGTCTTTAAAGCTCTGTAGAACCTTTAACCCGAGTCTTTAAAGCTCTGTAGAACCTTTAACCCGAGTCTTTAAAGCTGCTAGAACCTTTAACCCGAGTCTTTAAAGCTGCTAGAACCTTTAATCTGAGTCTTTAAAGCTGCTAGAACCTTTAATCTGAGTCTTTATCTGAGCAGCTGCTAGAACCTTTAACCTGAGTCTTTAAAGCTGCTAGAACCTTTAACCTGAGTCTTTAAAGCTGCTAGAACCCTTAACCTGAGTCTTTAAAGCTCTGTAGAACCTTTAACCCGAGTCTTTAAAGCTGCTAGAACCTTTTAACCCGAGTCTTTAAAGCTGCTAGAACCTTTAATCTGAGTCTTTAAAGCTGCTAGAACCTTTAACGTGAGTCTTTAAAGCTGAGGTTAAAGATGAACAGCTCAGTTTCTGGTTCTGAGCGACCGACCAAAACTTCCATCCAGACTTCAGGATGTTATAAAATCTGTAACGCTTGTGCCGTCCTCACACTCATCTCTGTTTGTTCTTCAGTTATTGGAAGAGGAGGTGAACAGATCACCAGGATCCAGCTCGAGTCGGCTGCAAGATCCAAATCGCTGCTGGTGAGGTCCAGATGTACTCTATGTAGTACTCTGTGTACTGAAACCTTCCAGAAACTCCTGAACAACCAGCTGAGTGTGTTTGACCTGCTGCAGGTAAACATGTAAATAATGAGTGTGTGTGTGTGTGTGTGTGTGTGTGTGTGTGCGCGCGCGCATGCAGACAGCGGCGGCCTCATGGAGCGGCCATGTTCCCTGACTGGAACGCCTGAGAGCATCGAGTGAGTTTCTAAACATCCACCTGATGATGTCACCACCTCACCTCCACCTGCTGCTCACCTGTGTGTGTGTGTGTGTGTGTGTGTGGTCACAGGCAGGCGAAGCGGCTGCTCGTCCAGATCGTGGATCGCTGTAGAAACGGTCCGGGTTTCCATGGCGACGGGAAGGTGGCGCCTGCAGAGATGCTGATCCCAGCCAGTAAGGTGGGGCTGGTGATTGGCCGAGGTGGAGACACCATCAAACAGCTGCAGGTAGAGTGAGTGACAGGAAGTGTGTGTGTGTGTGTGTGTTTGTCACCCTAACACTTGTGATGTGTGTGTGTGTGTGTGTGTGTGTGTCAGGAGAGGGCAGGGGTGAAGATGATGATGATCCAGGACGGTCCGATGCCGACAGGAGCGACAAACCTCTCCGCATCTCTGGAGACCCGTACAAAGTTCAGGTAAACAAGTCACAGAGACTACGTCCAGGTTTTAGACAGTCTGCGGGGACGTCACGGAGACTACGCCCAGTCTTAGACAGTTCATTTTGAGGAAGTTTTCAGGGTTGAATGAGTTGATGTAGAGCGTGATGTCGCGGCGAGAAGCAGACTCTACATCAGTGTCGCACCTGATCACTTAAACTGATGTTTTAATCTTTCCCTCCTCTCCTCATCTCCTCTTTCCTTCCTCTCCTCGCTCCTTTCCTCCTCTAGGCAGCAAGGGAGTTGGTTTTGGAGGTGATCCGGGAGAAGGACGGAGACTTTAGGTCGGGACGCAACGACTTCAGCTCCCGACTGGGAGGAACCAACCTGGATACACACACAAACAAACACACATTGTTAGCATGTGTTAGCATGTAGCATGTGAGCGCCCATGGAGTCACTATTTAAAAGGTACATTCATGTCTAGTCTGTCCTCTGCAGGTCCCAGTACCGAGGTGGTTCGCCGCATCGTGATCGGCAGGAACGGAGAAATGATCAAGAAGATCCAGAACGATGCAGGAGTCCGGATCCAGTTTAAAGCAGGTCTGTTTACACTGGTATGATCCAGAATAAACTGGTCTGATCCAAATTAACGGTCTGACTCCTCCCTGTTTGGCTCCTCCAGACGATGGCATCAGCCCGGAGCGTGTTGCCATGGTGATGGGTCAGCCAGACCGCTGTCAGCATGCCGTCCACCTGATCAATGAGCTCATCCAGACCGCACAGGTAACACACACACACACACGCATAATCTGAGCTCTGGTCACGTTCACACTCTCTCTTGGTTTGTTGTTGTAGGAGCGTGATGGTTTTGGCTCCGCCCTGCGGGGTGGGAGGGTCAGAGGTCGTGGTGATTGGACCATGGGCTCACCTGGTCCGCTACAGGAAGTGACATACACCATCCCTGCTGACAAGTGCCTGGTCATCGGCAAAGGTAGGAGAAGAGTTTGACCGTCTGCCAGACACTGACCGCCACAATGAGACCGATCATAGCAGCAGCTAATATTACTGACTAGTCCAACAGCAGTCAGCCCAGCTCGGCGCCTGTCTTTCAGCCTTTTATTTCACCAAGCTCACCAACCACTAAAAGTCAGTCCCAGATTTACTCTTGTCCGCAGCTTTGCTCGCCACTCTCCTTTTCTCTTCTTAGCTTCCTCCGTCAGCCCCTCTTCACTCTCTCCTCCTCTGCCATTATGTCCATAGAAGCTGCTGACGGCTGGCAAACTGAGCTAACAGCAGCTAACAAACTGAGCTAACTTGAGCTAACAAACTGAGCTAACAGCAGCTAACAAACTGTGCTAACGTGAGCTAACAGCAGCTACAGTTGGCAGCAGACGATGATTTGACATCTTTGTTTGTCTAAAAGCAAAAACATGATGAACAAAGATTCAGGATGAGAGCTCTATCAGCACCATTCACTCTGAAAACCTCTTAAAGACATCAGCCATTTACCGTGTGTGTGTGTGTGTGTGTGTGTGTGTGAGGTCAAGAGGGTCGAGCAGCAGCTTCCAAAATAAAAGCTTCAGAAAAAGAAATGTCAAGTACTGATGTTTAGACACCATATGGTCTGTTTGTCTGGTGCTCTATTGTTCAAGACTTTCTATTGGACAATACTGATGAATGTCCTCTTGTCTGCACACACACACACACACTGAAGCCTGTTGTCATTTAAAGAAAATGTTTTTAACATCAATTAAATTTAAATTCTGACCAGAAAACCAGATGGTACATGTTTATATTGACATGTCGTTTATATTGACATGTCGTTTATATTGACATGTTTATATTGACATGTCGTTTATATTGACATGTTTATATTGACATGTCGTTTATATTGACATGTCGTTATATTGACATGTTTATATTGATATGTCGTTATATTGACATGTTTATATTGACATGTCGGTTATATTGACATGTTTATATTGACATGTCGCTTATATTGACATGTCGCTTATATTGATATGTTTATATTGACATGTCGTTATATTGACATGTGATATACATGTTTATATTTTATATTGACATGTCGGTTATATTGACATGTTTATATTGACATGTCGCTTATATTGACATGTTTATATTGACATGTCGGTTATATTGACATGTTGTTTATATTGACATGTTTATATTGACATGTTTATATTGACATGTTTAAGATATTGACATGTTGTTTATATTGACATGTTTATATTGACATGTCGCTTATATTGACATCGCTTATATTGACATGTCGTTATATTGACATGTCGTTATATTGACATGTCGCTTATATTGACATGTTTATATTGACATGTCGGTTATATTGACATGTTTATATTGACATGTCGGTTATATTGACATGTCGGTTATATTGACATGTCGCTTATATTGACATGTCAGTTATATTGACATGTTTATATTGACATGTTTATATTGACATGTTTATATTGACATGTCGGTTATATTGACATGTCGGTTATATTTGATATGTTTATATTGACATGTCGGTTATATTGACATGTCGCTTATATTGACATGTTTATATTGACATGTCGGTTATATTGACATGTCGCTTATATTGACATGTTTATATTGACATGTTTATATTGACATGTCGGTTATATTGACATGTCGTTATATTGACATGTTTATATTGACATGTCGGTTATATTGACATGTTTATATTGACATGTCGGTTATATTGACATGTCGCTTATATTGACATGTTTATATTGACATGTTTATATTGACATGTCGGTTATATTGACATGTCGGTTATATTGACATGTTTATATTGACATGTCGGTTATATTGACATGTTGTTTATATTGACATGTTTATATTGACATGTCGCTTATATTGACATGTCGCTTATATTGACATGTTTATATTGACATGTTTATATTGACATGTCGCTTATGTTTACACATGTTGCTGCTGAATGAAGCTCGGTCTTCAGGTTAATTCAGATTTAAAGGCTTTAAATAGAAATATGTAGATTTATTCAGACAGTGGAAACATTCATGCTCGCCACCTGCTTCGCTCTTCACCTCATTAAAGGTCCATTAATGCTCGCTTCATTTGGTTAACAAAGAGTTAATGACCTCAGACCATTCTGCTGGGACCAGAGGAGGTGGAGGTGGAGGAGAGGAGGAGGAGGTGAGGAGAGGAGGAGGTGGAGAGGAGGAGGAGGTGGAGGAAACTAACTGAGTCATATGACAGCATCCAGTTTGACTCACAAGCTTTAATTTCAAATAATTATTCACTTTAGAAGAAAGTGATTCCAATGAATGGACGCAGTAAAGTCTGGTGAATGGATGCAGTAAATTCTGGTGAACGGACTAGTAAAGTCTGAATAGACGCAGTAAAGTCTGGTGAATGGACGCACTAAAGTCTGAATAGACGCAGTAAAGTCGGTGAAAGGACGACTAAAGTCTGAATAGACAGTAAAGTCTGGTGAATGGACGCAGTAAAGTCTGAATGGACGCAGTAAAGTCTGGTGAATGGACGACTAAAGTCTGAATAGACGCAGTAAAGTCTGGTGAATGGACGACTAAAGTCTGAATAGACAGTAAAGTCTGGTGAATGGACGCAGTAAAGTCTGAATAGACGCAGTAAAGGTTAATGGACGAGTAAAGTCTGAATAGACGCAGAGTCTGGTGAATGGACGAGAAGTCTAAATGGACGCAGTAAAGTCTGAATAGACGCAGTAAAGTCTGGTGAATGACGGTAAAGTCTGGTGAATGGACGCAGTGAAGTCTATAGGACGCAGTAAAGTCTGGTGAATAGACGCAGTAAAGTCTGGTGAATGGATGGTAGTGTCTGGTGAATGGACGAGTAAAGTCTGAATAGACGCAGTAAAGTCTGGGTGATTAGACGCAGTAAAGTCTGATTAGATTGTAGACAAAGTCTGGTGAATAGACGCAGTAAAGTCTGGTGATTAGACGCAGTAAAGTCTGGGTGATTAGACGAGTAAAGTCTGGCGATAATGGACGCAGTAAAGTCTGGTGAATGGACGCACTAAAGTCTGAATAGACGCAGTAAAGTCTGGTGAATGGACGAGTAAAGTCTGAATAGACGCAGTAAAGTCTGTTAGCGACGAGTAAAGTCTGAATAGACGCAGTAAAGTCGGTGAATGGACGCAGTAAAGTCTGAATAGACGCAGGAAGTCTGTGAATGG
>JAAROE010000166.1:0-126305 GCA_036365135.1 Miichthys miiuy | reverse complement strand
TATTGGATGGATTGCCATGAAGTTATGTACACAGATTCATGATCCCCAGATGATAAATCCTGTCAGGGTGTATCTGAACTTCTAGAGGGTTAGGAGTGACCTCTAGAGAAACACCTGAAGTCTGAAATCCCATTTGATCGTAGTTTAGATGACCTTCAGGATTTTTCATTATAGACACGTTTCCTCACAAAAAATAAATATTACCTTATCTTAGTATAGAAAATAGCTTTTACTGAACTGTCCTTAATGAAGATTTTCCTCATTGAGGAATCCTAAGTTAAGATGCCGAGATCCTGATCCTAAATTTAAAATAACTGCCAAAAATGGCAGCACCACTGTTGTTAGTGTGGCACATGTATATCTCAATGGTACCACATAATGGAATTCCATGAAATTAGCATTGCTATTACAATTATAACAATCAATCCATTCTTCTTCATATCCTCTGCTCTGTGGAAATTAACATGGAAATAGCTGTTGCCTTCACATTGCTAGATCAATCTGCTTATTAAATTAAGCTAGCTATCAAATGACAAATGAAGTGAGACGGCTGTCAACACGGACGTAATTTGGGGACACAGGGACATGTCCCCTGCACTTTTCAAAAGGCCGTTTTGGTCCCCTGCAGTTTTTACCGCCCAAAACAATGTTATGCTATAGTAAACAGAATATTTCAATTGGTGTCCATGTGCTTATGTTTTTAAAAAAAAAATTATCTGGTTAAATAAAGGTTATAATAATGTGCGTATGCGCTGTGTGTTTGGTACTTAGCGCAGCCAGCATGTCTAAAAATAAAAGTGGACATGAGAGACTCTTTAGAAGTCAAGGTCTCTGCGAGGAATTTATCTTTGCCAATGATCGAAGACAAAATGTGTTTGGAAGCTTTGGATGAGTTCTGTGGTCTTTGGGTCAAATTGACCCTTGTTCACTTTTTCTTCCATATAACTGCCTACAAATGACAGTGGTTCTCTGTTACACTCATTTCAAATAAAATGAATTACTTGACTACTTACACTGAATTATGGACATTTTATTCAATGTCTCCCCACCTGTGATATTCCTGCCAGTTTGACCTGCCCACCACTGGGTGGTGCTATGTAAATGAGGTATGTTTACCATATATTCCCAAAATAAGTGTAAAAAACCTTCTGAAATCAAAATCTTGTCTTTGGTTGTCAAGGATACAGGCAGTCTCATATACATATGTGTACATACAACACAGATACAGGCATGACATGACGAAAATACCATTTAAATTAGAGTTCAAGTTAGCATAAGACAGGAGGTATGAGATAAGATAGGACGCAGCAATGAGTTTGTGTCTGTAATAGAAAGACAGAATGTACTTAAATTAGAACGATTAAGACAAACAGTTTTTCTGTAATTTTCTTGTGTGTTGCCTTGGAGGTTTCACTTGTACAATTTCTTACTTACTAAAGGAAGCAATTTCATAATATCAGATATATCATAGGTCAGGTATCATGTTCTGTTATCACATATGTTCATCTTATTTAACCACACACAGTGCACCCCTTATACCCACCACCTACCCTCTACAACATAGATACTAAAATACATATGCATGTTTCCAATCGGATTGCTTTGTTTATTGC
Source organism: Miichthys miiuy (assembly GCA_036365135.1). Classification (NCBI taxonomy): domain Eukaryota; kingdom Metazoa; phylum Chordata; class Actinopteri; family Sciaenidae; genus Miichthys; species Miichthys miiuy. Next base: position 124,692 of record JAAROE010000166.1, on the reverse strand, counting down.
ATATTGCATATTTATATGCATATTTCATCATGTCAAAATGTTCTTCATATTTATTGACCATCTCTGGTCAATAAATATTCCATCAATTATCCCAGTGTCTGTTACAATTTATGTATGAATTTGTTCTGAAGTTTGACGAATGATTCAACCCTATAATACAAATATGTCCAAAATATGTTTAATTCTCTTTGTGCATCAGGTTCTCAAGTTTTTATTGATGGATTATTCAAAATATGCATAGTCTCAGTCATAATATTTTTATATTTACTTTTTGTGTGTTCTTAGTCATTTGTACCAGGCGAACACTTCAAGGTCCAGGGTGTAGGATTTAGTGGCATCTAGCAGTGAAGTTGCAGAGTGTGACTAACTGAATACTCACACGTCACCCTCTCCTTTCTAGCATGTAGGAAAAACTCCAGCTGTAAAGTTCAGAAGAAAAGCAAAAGGTTATATCAAGAGCCAGTGTTTGGTTTGTCTGTTCTGGGCTACTGTAGAGAAATGGTGGTTCAACATGGTGGATTCCATTGAAGAGGACCCACTCTCTATAAGGAAACGAAAACATTATTTTCAGGTGATTATACACTATGAAAACATACTCATTATATTCAATTTCTGCCAATAGACCTTCCTAAATCTTACACTCCGAACCTTTAACACACACAGATGTAATTCCCATCATTCCCATCACTCACTCACTCAACTAGCAAATGTTAAACTAAGATAGTGAACATTGTGAATATAGTAAACATTACACCTGCTAAACATCAGCATGTTGTCACTGTGAGCATGTTAGCATGCTAAGATTTAGCTAAAAGCATTTATGTTAGTAAGCTGTGGTATTCTTTCCCTCAACTTTACCACAACACAACAAAATGTCCTTAAAGCACTTGAACTGCTAGTTTCTGTGGAAGTTTAATGCACTTAATATAAGTCACTATATATAAGAGGTTCATTCTTGACTGAATATGTGTGGCAAAATAATCCTGATTTTTCTCCAGCTGACTGTCTTCTGTCTTTCAATGGCGCATTCTCTGTATAAAGCTAGGTGGAACACATAATTGAAATGATTTTGTCACTCATATCTGAAGTTGCACTTGGTTGTGAATAGGCCTCACAGATAGTAAAGAATGGCAGAGGTCACATAAAGATTAACATAACGGAAGCTGTCAGTTTGATTAATTGAATGACTGAAAATATCCAGTTCTTGATAACCTTGGTTTATATTATTAAGTTAGAGACTCAGTATGCAAGTAGTGTGCCTTTACAAGCCCTCATGAACACCAAGGAACGCCTCATAAACACAGTGGCATTTACACATGGCTGTTTAAACCTTCGTATCATCCATCACTGTTTTATGGCTAGTTAGCTCAGCTCCTGCTGTACAGTCCATACACACCCCACAGGGCATTTTCATCCAGGCTTGTAAAAATCATTACACACCTCACCATGGTATGCGCATGTCCTTTCCAATAACTTCTAAAAGCAGGTTTCTGACATAATGCTGTTGTTACTTTGTGTGATTTTCTGACAGATATTTAAGGGCATATCTTTGTGTGATTTTCACGGTGAAGCACCAACAGATTTATGACGATAGATGACAGGTATAAGTTACATCACTGTCGTGCTACGTCGTGCTAAACCTCACAGCACAGAAGGAGGTTAACCCTTCCAAAAATGAGAATAGATATTCTATGTTTACATAGAAAGTTCCCCAGACCTTCTCAAATTTGTCACTCAAACTGGTCAAATTAAATGCACCACTTGGAAAACCACATTAAGCCCATGACAAATAGCAGGATAGGTAGGATTAAGTGACTTTCCACAAGTGTTAGAAAGGCGTTGAATCTGGCTTCTTTTTAAAAAAGATCTGTTTTTCATGTTTTGAAACAGCATTTCTTAATTCCCCTATTCCCTAACTATTTTACATTTAATATGCTGTGAAAATACATTACTTCACTCTGTTGTTTGGACTGCTGATTAAAGTATTGTAGACTTATGAATAGGCAATAGGCGCAGCAAATTTCGACAGTACCGCTCTTTCATTGAATTCATTTGTGGTTTCTCATAAGCCAATTTGCAGGGAAAAAAAAGAAAGAAAACCAAAAACAAACGTGTTCCAAAGAGACAAAACAATCTGGTGGATTCTGCTCACTCAGGCTGGTTTGTCTGGGTTTGCTCGGGCTTAAGGCTTTCGGCAGGTACTCTCTGTAACTGATGGCAGCTGTTTACCACCGAACTGTGTAGAGGCTCATTATTAGAGCGTGAAGCTTGTTATGAGGCCGTGTGAGAGACTCGTTAGTCACTAATTATTTCTGAGGAGCTGCCTGGCAAGTCTGGATGGAAATGAGTGAAGAGAGAAGCAGAGAGACAGAACGGTACAGTGGGAAGATGGATGTGGTGTTGCAGAGACAAGGGTCAAATGTGTCAGAAATTTCCATGTGTCTGAAACTACTGGGAGTTCCAGCTTGGTTGAGTTTATTCTGCTTAAAGTTCATCTTGTGGCTATGTGGGTGTGGGTGATATGTTTTTTTTATAACCAGGCTACATCAGTTGTTGTTTTGTGTTTAGATACAAGATAAGATGTAATTCCAAACTCCCAAGGGGTCCCAAGATATATATATATGATGATTTGTTCATCTTTAACTGATATCCCTGGGTTTTATCAATGTTATGTCCTCTCCTAATGCTGTTTCACAGGGGAATATGGGTAGGAATACAAGAAACTGTGGCAGTGCTATGGTTGAATTGCTACTTAATGAAATGTCCAAACCTGTCAGGCCTGTTAAAAATATTGGTTTAGCAGATGGAACAAGTTGTCTCTCCTGTGAGACCTCTGAGTTACAGTTATATTTATAGAGCTGATTCTGTTGATTCTGTAACTTTCTTATCACATATTTAGTGAGTTGACCAGTCGGCTAAAAGGGATATATAGTCCTTTAATTAATTTATATTTGATCTAATAACTCAACAACTATATTGTAAAGATATTATTATCATCTATATTGCCATCATTACCACCAATGACCACAATATGACAACAATGACAAAGTACCCAGATTACCCTGAATATTATGTATTGTTCATATATTATTCTCCATGTTTCTTTGGAATTTAGCCTTTTATCATGCAGTATAAGGAGATGTCTTCTATCTTATTATTTCTTTGCTGGTTGTTGTATTGGAGTCAACACGGTTGTTTATAATAATCACTTCTGTTGTCATATAATTGGAAAGAAAAATAGTTTTCACTTTTGTTCCTTTCGTCTCTAAGAGTTTGTGTCCAGGGTATCAACAGTATAATGGTCTGTTTTTCTGTAGGATAACACGTTTTGAATTTTCCAGCTATAGCTTGTTTTATTTTCTTCCATCGCCACAGAATGATGCTTCAGTTGTGCCACATTATGGGTAATTGATATTTTGCTCATGCCCATTTTAAACAAATGAGAAGTTGTAGCTATAATAGAAATGAGCAAGTCGTTTAAATTACTTGAATTATATTTATTTTTGATTGAACTGATTTTTCCATCCATATCATTATTTTATTTTTGTGTTTGCACAGTGCTCTCACTGAATGGTGATTAGACCAGCTTTGTAACGCTTTTATTTACTGGGAAGGTGACTAAAATCGTATGCTTTAATAGTTGTACTCCTTTAATTTAAAGCTCCATGATTGGATCCTCGAGGGCAGTGAAACAAACTGAAAGTTTAGGTGGTGAACAGATGAGTTTATACGTCCAGCACACACAGCAACATTAGCATTTATTTATAGTCGTCTCTGAATGTAATTACAAAATATACCAACTTTTGAGGGGAATATCTTGTCCTCAAACTGCCATTGTCATTTGATGTTTTTTTATATGAAAACATTGATTAACGCAGCTTTATATTCTTCTTTACTGTCGATGCACTCAAATTCACTGTGATATTTAGAACAGTCAGTATATCTTACACAGTAGTGTACACTGTGGCTGTAGGTAAAAGAAGATATGGCTGTGTGTTATTGTCCCAAGAGTGCCTCGCCACTTCCAGGCTGTTGATGTTGTAGCCTGCCGTCTGCTCTCTAAATGTCAGCTACCACTAATTCAGCGTACATCCTCTTTTCCTGGTTCTTGCTCTTCCACGTGGCCACGTTTCCTTTTTTCCTCATCTTTCCTCGCGTTTAGATTGTTTTTCTTACTTTCCTAAGATGTATTTTATGACCCACACATTTCATCCTGTCGAAGCAGACTTTTTTAATGAGACTGGAAGCTCCATATGTCTGCAGTGTATAGCATATAACCCATTAAATGTGAATCTGTGTCTGTGTATGCATGTTAGAGCAATGTGTCTACATAGGCATTCACAAACATTCAGAATTCACTGTACATAAATATAGTTTGCAGATTTCCAACAATTAGATTTTATTTGAGTAAAACTAGCAGGAAATTTGAGTTGTTGCAGCAGCAGAAAATATGCTAAAGATACAAATGTGACAAATACAGAGTGAAGATGAATTCAAATAGAACGCACGCTAGTGCAAGTGTAATACAACAGATAGAGATAAATAGGCCATCATTCTTTGGATCAAAGCAACCACAATCAATTTTTGATGGAGCCTCTTACCCCCGTGTTACCCTTGTCCACTGGTTCAAAATGTTGGTCATTTCTAGGTGATCTGAAGGTGGTCGGTTTCAGTCGTGCTTCTCACTGATTATGATGAAGAAAGGAGAAATCACAGCACCTCACAGGCTGCATGTTTTTTTATGCATAGCACAGAGAACAGAAATAGCCTCGGCTCTAGTCCTGAATTTCTTATTATTGTTCCAACCAGGAGCTCTGAGCCAGACAACTGATGTGGTCCTACAGAGCAAAATAAGTCCCCTGCTGGATAAGAAACCAGATTTATGTGCCTGTATTATCACTGGTCATGATGGAGAGGAAATAGAGAGCTGATACATTACTATAAATACTGCAAAGAGATATGCTGCTTCAAGATCTACTGTACATAAATGTATGCAAAGACAGATTCAGGTAATATTCTACGATAACAAACACCACAATTAGCCGATCCTTTAATTTCACAAATTACTATATGGGTTATTCAGTGCATTGTTATTCAGACACTGTTTGCAGTCTCTCAAATGATCAAGTGAGCCTAACTCAGACCCGTGTGGTGAAACAAAAGATGCTTAAAGCACCTCAGTCTGCTTTGTACTACAAAGGCATCATTGTTATTCTGAACTCTCTGCACCCGTTGTGTTTTTGTGAGGAAGTAATCGTTGAGTGTTGATGCGGTAATAATTTCTTGTGCAGAGGTGGCACCTTTGTTGTGTTGAATTACAGAAAAAAAAAAAGACTCGTCCTTGGTGTTCTGGCTGAACCCTCTGGCTCAGGAAGCCATGTTCTCCTTTTAACCTTTTTCATTTGATTAAAAGGGAAAACAGTGTTTGACCTGCGCTGTGGGGAGGCAGGCCGGCAGCTGGGATTTAGGCCAAAACAGCGGGAAACAGAACTCAAGTGGAGGAGCTGGCAAAGCCGAAGGGTGGTGAAGGTCCACGATATACATTTACACAAAACCACATGGGCATGTACGCACGTCCTTGTGGATGCACAGAAATATACACATGCAGAAAAATATATGAATTATTACATTATGGAGATACATGCAAAGGGATACACATACAAATGCATCTAGGTACCAAACAACACCCTTAAGCAACTACAAGCAAATACCTACATTAACACTGAATCAAAGTCGTGCAATGTAAAACAGAACATCTGTAGTTATAAACCCATGGATAATAACCACTTTAGCCTCTTTTAACTCATTGTTTTGTACTGTATCGGTTAGTCACAACTTAGCAGCAGTTTTGAGTCAAAGCTGTATTAAGCGATGGACACTACTTGCCTAGAGCCAGATGGCAGACGAAGTTCGTTACCAGCTCGTGAACAAATTCAAAATTCTATCAACCAAAACAGATATTTTACTCGGGAATTGTTGGAGACCAAACCAAAGCGAAAAGAACACTGAATACATTCAGTTGGCTAGAAATAGGGATGAAAACTATAATGTTGCTCCGTGTCTGCCGGATGTGTTAGAAGGCAACTGTAATTCTGCTCTCTAGTGGCCAGAAATGAATGGATTCAGCTTTAAGCCAATTAAATTCTCATATAAAAGCAAGTAACCAAAAACTAAGAGGCGGTGTGGTCAGCACGAACAAATAAAGCCTCTCTACTAAAGGCTATGTAAAAAAACAGTGAAACTACCTGTAGCCCAACTACAACCGCCGTAACCGTAACGTTCGTCACTCCAGCAATTAATTTCATCAGTACAAGTAATGTCACTCACCATTTTGCTGAATAATGTTTTATACTCATGTAAATTTGCATCCTCTGCAAACACAGCAAGGTTCTGTTTTGTAGCAGAGTGAAAAGTCTTAGAAATAATGACAACATATGCCAAATCAAAGCCTGCATTGCCTGAAAACTCCAGAGCACACAAAGTTCCCATCTGCTAATCTAGATAAACCTGTACACTTGTGGTACAAGCTGTAAACCTTCTTATTTACTCCAACAAGGATTTTAGAAACTTTATTTTTCAAGCTAAAAGAATAAATGACATGACATGAAGTAACAGAACTGCTTAGAGAGAGCATCTTGCAGTGATGTGGCTGCAGATTTGATTGCATCCTCCGTCTGAAGAGTCCTTGAAAAAGATTAGACTCCTAGATGCTTTTGCTGAGCCTGACCTCTGACCTCCCAGTGGAGAACAGCATGGGGAAAGTGAATTCCCTTATATATATATATGTGGGATTTTTTTATATCATGCAGCATTGATCCCACCTGGGTTGTTTCCCATGCCCTAGATTTTCTGTGGTGACTTGAACTTTTAAACGGGCTCCAAGTGCTATCAAAACATTCTAAAAATCCATCTTCATTTGTATTCAGTCCTCTTCAAATGTATAGCTACACATAATGTAACCACTGTGCATCCGATAATGAACAGCATTGAGATTCAAAAGCCCATGGCCCTGTTCAATTTTCCTTTTAGCCATTTAGCAGACTTGGATGCAAACACAATAGATTTTTACCTTCCACCATTTGAGTGAAGCAGTAACTACAAACATATTTACATGTCTGTATATAAAAGCCATCCATTAGAGGGTATTAACGAAATTAGCATTGTAATGAAAATACAGTTCTATTTAGCGGAAGTGTTATTGAACAACACAGCGATATATACCCCCTCTCTTTCTGTACGTAACAAAGGATGCATATACATCAGCCTAATTACCATTATAATAGCAAGTGAGTCACACTACACTGTAGCCACTTCCTCAGCTGTTATGAAGCCATTTCAAGAAGCTGAAAAGCTCGAGAGCACTGTGTGCGGGCTGATGCACCACCAGCCATCTCACACACTGAACAGCATTGACATTCAGAGGCTGATGCCGACAGCTGCCCAATCATGCAGCTAGCGGCATCTATTTTGCACCAAATGCAGAAAGTAGAAGTAAGCATATGTTAATTTTCAACTTGTCTCTCATGATCTGGGTGCTAACAGTGTGGCAGATGGGGTAAGAAGGGTAAATATGTCATGGCCTCCAATCAATGATTATAAATTGGCTGACAAATAACATTTGGTTTTTATCTTCCAGCACACACACTTGTCAACAACCAATTTTCAGCCATTATTGTGGTGAAGCAGTTGTGCAGAGGTGGGGTTTTGTGGCATGGCTTAAAACTGTGACACCTGAATGTTTTTATTTTCATTTGTCATATAATATTTTAAATTCATTCTTATTTCTGAGGTATTTTGAATAATGTGTCAAGTAAGGTTACATTTTAAGAGCCTGGAACAGATGCTGGACTGTTCTTCATGGATGCAAACTGCTAATATTACAAATAACTAGTAAAAAATCAATACAAAATGCTCGGACATCCAGAGACCCCAAAACAAGACACCAGACAACATATTAGTGCCTTGTAAAGTTGCTATCACTAAGATTTTGGCAAACAATCATCTACTTCCACATCTTGCAGACACAGAGTAGCCCAATATTAACATTAATTTGGAGTTGTGTTTAGGTCCATTAATTACTCCCATTTCAGCTCTGATTTGGTTTTAACAGCTCCAGAGATTAAGAAAAAAAAAACATCTGGCTCTCTGGTTTGGTGCTGGGTCGGTAGCATGCAGTGGATTTATCAGAGCTGTTTTGCTGAATACAGCTGCCAGCTGCGAATGGAAACAAGGTTAATGAGAGCTGTGAAACTGAATCATACTGAAAATGAGCGTCCAGAAACCAAAACAATTAGCTAAAAGAGGCTTAAAAGCTCTGTAGGGCTGCAAATTGTGGTAATAATTGTTTGTGGCTTCATCATGAAAACTGACCCCACAAAATCATTTGAATGTTGCTATAAAAATATCGATTAGTGGACCTAAAGTTATGAGTTACACCACTGTTTGACAGGGCATGTTCTGCCTGTAGTGTATTGATTTGTTACCCTGTTGCCACAAATATTTCCCTCCCATTGAGTAAACTAAACTTGTGTGCACCATGTACAGCACATCGTTTTCATCTTTTCAACTTTACTTTTTTTATCATTCTGAAACATTGACGTTTTGGAGACAAGCTCTTTCTACACTGTAAACAAGCTATTAGATGGAGTAAGGTGGAAGTTTAGGCTGGAATAAGACTACACCACAAAGAAACATCTCCCGCTCCCTTTTATCACGGCTGTAATTACTACATTTCATTTCTCAAAGAAATAAACGATAACGGCGTCCATGCAGCACCCGCCCACAGCTATCTGCTACCTCACACATTGTGTTCTCTCTGTCACACACACTGTCTCACCATATTAATTCCACCCTTTATTCTTGCGATATATTAGTCTCTCACAAACACACAGAGCTCTCACGAACACTGACCCGCTCATTAATTCAATCTCTGGTGATGATTTAGCTTCTAGTTCATCGCACAAACACATACGTAGTCTTTCTCTCATATTCATTTCTGCGTTCATCTCCCCCTTCCCCGTGCGGTAAATGGGTTGACACGCGGTCTGACTGCTGTTAGCTGCCGTACTGTAGCTTTCGAGTACTGATTTGTAGCGAACGCGCGAGAGCCTTCCACTGTTTATCTTGGAAATAATTAGAATGCTTCGGGGTGAGCAGACCCAACTCATCGCAGTCTTTTATAGCCCCAACAGTGACAATGTGGAGATTAGAGATGACAATTACAAAGAGATTTGATAGTCACGTTTTTCAATCATTGTCACACCAAATCAATGGACTATAGATCTGCAGAGCAGCAGAAGATACTGATTACATTTAAAGTGGTAACCTGTGATATTCTTCTGTGAGAATTTTTACTAAAATCAGTTTTTAAGTATCACATATGTACTGAAATTTAAAAAGAAATTGAAAAAGAAGTTTAACTGAAAGACACAGACAGAGAAACAGCACTTCATATGATCAGATTAGCGTCTGCTGTGTGGATTTTCTAAATTGCTCAATGAGAATTATCTCCCCTACATTATAATGGACTGCTGATGACTATCACATTTTCCCGTGGTCTCCAAATGTGTGAGGCATTAGGTCAGAAATGTGCATAGATTTTGTGTTGTGGGCTTCACCGCTAAGTAGGAAAAGACAGATTATCGTTGCTGAGAGCAACTTCACAGGCTCTATCTCTTACACAGCAGTTTTTATGTCCCAGCTTTGAATATTATGAGCAAGAAGAGGGGCTGTGGGCATTGTTGCTGGCTCCGGCTGCGTAATGTCAAATCGATACCTGGTGCGTTTCGGGTTTCACAAATGAAAAATACAAGCAGATTTGATCAATGTACAAGAGGGATGTATGACTTGAGGCTTGTATTGCTCTTGTAATACAAGACAGATCCATAGTGCAGCCTCAGTTGAGGTTAATCTATGAACCCAGATGAAAATCGGCACTTAGCTGGTGCAAGTTTGACTCACTCTTATTGACCGAAGAAGCCAGACGAATCTATGAGTAGGGGCACTATGCAAAAGTTAAGAAATGTTAAAGTTTGCAGAAGAACTTGTACTCGTTTTGAATCACGGGGTGATTTAAAACACACACAATCCTGTAAAGTGTCAGGCTTGTGTGTGAGAAAAGCAGATAAACTTCAGTACCGTGATTTTACTTTAAGGAACCAGGGAAGCATGAGGTGTTTATTTCAGTTTGGTAAAACCTCTTCATCTAGACACAGGTTTTCCCAGGTGGAAAACACATCTAATCTACTCGTTCTTGGAGGAATTCCCACACGGCAAGTGGAAAATACTGTGACAATCATGGTATGCATGAAAGTGCAGTTCTCTTCTTGAGGTGATATGTGAAGCTTGTCGCATTGCATTTCATTTTCATCACACATTTTGATAATTATTGATAATTAATTTAAATATTCAGTAGTATTTTTGTAACTTTCTCCCGCTTCCTGTATCTCAAGAGTTACCTTGAAGGAACTTTAGTCCAGGCTTCAGTGAAGAGTTTACCAAAAGCAGTAAAGATGACCTTAAATTTTTATTTACTTGTAATACAACAGTTAATGTCAGAACATTTTCTCTTGACCACTAAATGATTGTTTAAAACTATTCAAATCAATTTAAATGGCGTTTGAAACCAAGCCACCATCACTGTTAAAACAAGACTACATAACTTTTGAACAAACATCATCTTTCTCTTACAAATGAAATGTTAAGTTCATTAAAAAAAAACAACAACTCACCTTTGATTGATTCAGTTCACTCAGTGGTTTTGTTGCTGCAGCCTTACTCGATCTGGTATGACCAGTAGCGTAGGGAGGTTAACGTTAGCTCAAGTTATCTAAAGTCAATAAAGTTAAGATAAATGCTGCTAAGTCAATTATCTATTTGTGTTATTGTTACAACACTGTTTGTGTTTGACATAATTTAACAGCTGTAGCACACACCGTAGTAGTTAAAGGTCCAGTGCGAAGAATTTAGTGACAATGACAAAGTGGCAAAGTCCTTATCGAGAGCCAGTGTTTCTGGGCTACTGTAGAAACATGAAAACAAGTAGAATGGTCTCCCACTGTAAATCTATATTATCCATATTTTCAGGAAATTGTACACTAATAAAAACATACATTCAATTTCTGACAAATTGTGCCAGCAAGTCCCCCTAAATCAAACACACTAGACTTAAAAATCAAACACACTAGACTTTTAAGGTATTGTACGAAGTAGGTTAGTAGCACAGTGTTAGTACTTCAGTACTGACCGGTACTCACTGAGTACTGGCACGTCTCATTTTTGTCCCTGAGTAATTATTTCTGCGTACTGCCACCTCCTGGGGATCAGGGTTAGAAAAAAGTGTCAGGGTCAGAGCCAATCAGAGGCAAGAGAGTAAGGGCAGATCTTCACAGAAAAAATAACAATGCCTGTAACTGTGTTTCTGTGTAAACACAGCGTAATGCTGAGAAAACATTCCTCATTAAAATGGATAAAAAATGACTCAGGGTTAGGTTGTATAGGGCGCTGTATTAGGGTACTGGTAGTCACATTCCTAAAAAGTTGTTTTGTTGTATGAAATAATAACAAAGGGAAGGCTCACTTTCAATTTGATGCTTCCACTTGTGGTTTGATGTGGAAATTCTGGCTGAAAATGTGCCTGTTATGTCGCATGAAGGATATAAACAGGAAAAGGGAATTCAAGTTTTGCAAGTTAGAGGATTTTCTGGTTCTGCAGAGCTCACTGATCAGAGCATGTCATTTACAAGCTGCCAAATGCAGAGAATCCAAAATTCAGTATACACATGATACTGTAAGACGATTTGGGTAAGAGTGTCCACAAAACGATAACTGACATTTAGCATCCAGCTTTCAAAGCCCGATCACTGTTGTGCTGTCAGTCCAGTTATCGCCACTGAGACACATTGAAACCCAGCTGTCACTCCAGATATGTCCCAGTTAAAGGGCTGGATCCTCTGAGCTTCCTCCTCCAAAGGGACCAAAATGAATGTGCACTCCATCGCAACAAAGTTTTACAAGTCAGAAACAACTAGTGAACTGTGTCCTATTTGTGTGAGTTCACAGTACAGGTTGCAACAATTCACTTAAACAACTGATGGACAGCAGACAAATTGTGTACAAATGAATAGCAAATATATCCCTGTAATTGTCATTTTAAGGGTAATTGACAGTTATTTGACTGTAATTAACAGATTTTTGCTGCATTTACCAGTAATCAAGAAACTCAAGAATTTAATAGGACAATGCGTAAATGTGTATGTGTAAATTCCGTTTTGTTCTTTAATTTAATTTTTATCTCTTTTTTTTTCTGTTTTTGTTTCCAATTGGAATTGAACAGTCCCAACAAGTCTGAAATTCGTCATACAGAAGTACTGTAATAAGTACTGCAGCAAGATACAATATAATGTGCTGGTACCTCTTCTATTGTTTAACATAAAACAATAGATTTAACTTTCCTTGTTCATAAATGCTACTGAATATTCATGAGTGAGGTAGATTTATGGCTCCTTTTTAAATTCCTATCTTTGGTTCCCTGGTGCATTGTGAGGATAACAGCTGATCCGTTGAGTTTTGTTTTAATGTTATTGTGCAGCTTGTTTAAAATGTGGGTTTAAATTTAGCTCCTGCTGCACCTGAATCCAACACTTCACACTGTTCAGGTTTGAAGTGCAAATTGCAGCTTGTGCAAAGAAGCTTTGTAAGTGGATTTTGTCAGTCCTAATAACACAGGCTACACCATTTGTTAACCGTGCCTCATTGTGTGTCTCTCCAGCCATGTTCACAGAGGTGCCTCATGATATGACTGCTCAGAGAGGTCAGGATGTGGAGATGGCCTGCTCCTTCAGAGGGGCGGGAACGCCCTCATATTCCTTGGAGATCCAGTGGTGGTACATCAGGAACCATCTTGACTGGACGGACAGACAGCCCTGGACAACCAATGAAGTAGGTTTATAACAGGAACTCTGACTGCCTTAAGCAATGTCTCTTTATTAGCCAGGAGCTTCTATTTCAGGATAGGACATTTATGATCGTTGACAACTTTTCTTTTATAGTTTTGGCCAACATTCCTATCTGTAATAATACTACCGTACTCAAACTAACTTCTCTTAACTTCTAAGATCTGGGAACACAGAAATATTACTAAAACTTTCTGGGATGAGAAGTTGCCAGTTGTAAATGTACAGACTGACTTCCTGGTTCAACTATGACTTAAAGTACTTACTATAATTGTGAAGCACGCTGTTTTCTGTGCAGTAAGGGATTATTACCAACATTTCAGTGTGCTCTAGTGTACTTTAGTTTTGTTTCAAAATAGAGTTTAGTCAATTAAAAAGATGGCCAAGAGTTCTAATAAACCACAATTATCCTCAGTAAGTTGTCTGTTTGGTATACTGCACCTGTATATCTCCCATGATTTCACAATTAAGCTTGTATTTATATCTTTAAAGCTGCATTCATGGATTTATGTTTATTAGAGAACAGAAAAAAAACAAACCAAAATAAAGTGTCCTTTCCAGCTTATAGCTGTTCTGATAGCAAAGTTCAAAGTTCAATAAAGTTCAGTCCACAGTCCATTATAATCCATGTCTGTCAAAGTCTATTTAGTGTATGTGCTACCCGGTTTTGTATGTGTGCGGTACGTTGTTCAGATCTTATGTGAACAGGTGTGACTCTTCACAAGGATGAGGAAGATGGAGGATTGTGCATCCTCTTCGACTCTATCTCGCCTCAGACGGGAACCCTTGGTCATTATCAACACCGTCCGAATCGATGTGGATCCAGCAGAAAAAACAATCTGCATAGCAGAATATAAAGTTATCAATTTCTGTTCAGAATTATATTTCTTGTATCTCTACTACTCAAATGCAACCTATAAACAACTGTATTATGAGATATAAAAAAAACCTCAAGTCACCATTAATGTGAGTCTTTTACAGTATTAAATAAACCACGCTGCACAAATTATTATCTCTTATCTGTATCAATTATCGTGTTTCAACCATCTCAAAATGAACTTAACACAGTGTTCACATTAGAAAGTGAGGAGAACCCTGTAAGTATACATATCATTCATGGTATCACACTCATCAACCTTGAACATGGCGTCCAAATATGGCGCAGTACAAATTACGGTCGTCATGTGAACAATTACATTTACAACTCAACTCAGCATACTAACTCATTGAAACATCTTTGCATTTATGGTCAATCTCCGATTGGTTTTCTTTGTAACATAAGAACGTTCAATATTAGCATTCATAATGACTGAAAATCAATTAGCGTATTAGCACGTAGCATACAACTAGAGAACTCACCGGAGTCCTCGGTAAAGAAAACAAATCACAGCTATTTCTCTGGTCGCAGCTGAGTCCTGGAACTCTTATAACAACTCGGAAAACATACAACTCGTGTCCATGAAAATAAAACAATATCCCATAAACGTTAATAATCTCGCTCCTAACGGATCGTTGTGGCATCAGTGTCAGGCTTGACACCTCACTGAATTTCCGTATCAACTGTACACGAAGCGCCCCTTGTGGCTACTCAAAACAACTACAGTCACAAACACAGCTCTCTTGATGAACTCACACTTAATAAAAATGAATGAACATGAAGCCAACAATAAAATACACGTAATAAACCCAACCGTAATTTTCATGGGGTTACACTTTCATATGTGGCAGTCACAGAGAAATATTAGCATTTATTTGAAGTCATACAAATATGAGGCCATTCTTGTTTTAGCAGTTTCGGTCTTCAGAAAAATGAGAAGAAACAGCTGCAAGATGTTCAGCTATGTTCAACAGCCACTTGGGAACTTTGTCTGCGTACTGTTTGGCGATGGCTGCATAGAGACGCTGATGATAGACTCAATCATGTACAGTTAATGTACAGAAATATACTTAAAGCAAGCAAAAGCAAGCTGCATATAGCTGCAGGGTTGGGTAATATAAGCACTATGAATGACCTATGTCACACATATAATATAGCCATTTGATTCATTGTTAATGTAAAAAAATAATGCAGCTAAAAGATAATTAATCAATTAATCCGGTACATGTATTGTCATATATTAGCTGTCTGGATTGATGTGAGAACACAATATGTCTGCTAGTAATTATATTACACAATTATACAACAATGAATTATTAAAATAAGTTGTAAATCCTGTCACTCATGTTTATTTGTTTTCTAGGTGGTGGAGGAGGAGATGCCAAAGGATGCTACAAAGATAAGTGTGAGTAAACCACTATCTTCTGTCATTCTGAGCAAAGCCTTATGTTTGCTTTGGTGCTATATGATGAAATGAGGCACAAGAGCCTCATGATTACATTTAAATTTCTTGTTCCGGATGATCCACAGATGTTGTACTTGTGCTGTATGACACACAAGGATGTCATTTCCACAGTCACTCACAGTGCAGCGAGTGCTCCAGACGACACATCAACACGTTCACTTCATCCTTGATGGGTTTGTAGAATCACAGTGTCAGCCAAAGAGCAGGCAGCGCCGGTGCTGGTGGGTGGTTAAGTGTCCTCGTCAAGGGGGCACAGCCCGCACTGCATCATCCTCAGATTCTCATAAACGCCCCTGCATCTTTATGGCTGCAACACCAAATCCAAATAATAAACAGTGAAGGAGACAGGTTGGGAAGTCAGCAGAACTTTTTATATCTCCTCTGGTATCCATAGAGACTTACTCACCCAGGCGAACAGTTTTCCACAACAAGCAGGGAGGGCCTTTTACTGAGGAAGACAGCGCATACTATATTGTGACTCAAAATTTACTTCCTCCAATGTTTCTAATTAACTGCAGAAGAAAGCAGAATGTAAAAAAAACGACTGCACTTTACCTTAGCACAACTATTAGTCTTGATAAATCTCTCTTGGCTGTATTTACAATTACAAAAATAAGAAAATGCCACTGGTTAATCACACAATCTTTGGATTTAAAAGCATTGCAGGGAAAATCAGTGATATAGAATTAATGTAATGTAAATAAAATGGAGAAGTTAAAAATATCAGATATGCAAAGATAAAAAATATGCAAAGATACATTTATCAAAAGCACAAAACCTTTCCTACCCCCGAGGCTAGCTGCTGCTGATTCGCTGTAATAAAGCACCAGCTGTGTGTTCGGTGACTGTGTGCATGTATGTGTGTGTGTGTCTGTGTGTGTGTGCGTGTGTGTGTGTGTGTGTGTGTGTGGGTGGAGCTCAGCACTGCAGGCTCTACAGCTGGAAAATCATTATGAGCTTTCTGTATATAATGGATGTTGGCTCACATCCATATATTCAAAGAAAAAAAAACTTGCTCGATGCTTACACATATGCACACACAAGCTGATGAATGGTTCTAAAAAAACAGCATTAAGTGCAAAGCTTTCACATACATGCAGGGACTGTCTCCGGCACACTTACCTCTGCTGGCGTCACAGGGGGGAAGGTGGACGATAAACAAAGTCGTATTAATATCTTGGTGCGTCACATCTCATGATGCACACACACTATCATCATCTCAGGGCTGCTCTGTGAACTTGTAAAACTTTTATCTAAGACATAGTCTCTTCATACTCTAAGGCCACAAATAGAATTTGTTAAACAGCACAGGTGCAGCTGTGGAGTGTATCCAGGCTACACTACAGAAGTAATTTCAACGTCACGTCTATGCTGAAGGTCTCATATTGTTTTTTTGTATCACTCTCAATTTATGTGTCCATCTACATATATGCTTATACACTTATTTTCCTTATTTAATACAGCAAAGTCTAATTTATTATCAGCGCCCATAAACCTTTTAAATATTTTGAATACAGATAATCACTGTAAAATTCAGTGGGTGGTAACTGGCAAGTGATTATCTTTTTTACTGAATTTGCATGCAAGCAGGATATTAATACAAATAAAAGGATAAAGTCTGACATTCTTTGGATATGCTTATCTGCTCTCTTGTCAAGAGTTAAATGAGATGATACCTGTGCAGTCCGGAGACATTTACCTTAGCATAAAGACACACAGGAGTTAACACCTAGCCTCGCTCTGGCTAGAAAAGGATAAAAACAACATGTTGCTGTTAAAAAATATATATTTAAAGCATTGAACCTAACCAGACATGGCTCCGTGACACCATGGCAGCAACACTGTTTTGGTCTTTTCTCCGCAGCTTCATACCACACCAGGAGTGTTTCGAACCTGAGCGTTTTGCTTGTTTTCTGCTCTGTGCTGCTTGACACGCCACTGTCTATCAAAAATACAACAGCCTCACATTCTTCTTCGTCATTGTGGTGCTTTTGGTGGAATGACAATGATTGGCTGGAACGGTCACAGCCATGCCCAGTGGGATTGAGCCATCCTGTCCTAAATATGATGACATGGGTGTAACAAAGTTTGTAAGAGGTGACATGTTAACCTCCGTTTCAGCCTGTAGGTATCCGATGATTGTCAGGAATCAAACCCATCACAGGACAAATTTGAATTCATGTGATCTGGGCACAGTGAAATAAAGATCTATGAGCAAACTAAACAACTTTATATCAGGTGTACTGTGATGGCTAATGTCTATCTAAAATCTGTTTTTCATCTTGTACTGGGAAGACAGGAGCCATCATATCTTCAACAATGCCCACAGTCACTGAGCCTGTGGTAGGTGCGGTGCACTTTTTTTGCTCACTTTACCACTCACCCAGTATCACTGCCAGACAGCTCGACTGACTGAGCATCTGTGAGATAGTACCAATTAAGCACAAAGTGTTTGTGTGTGTTACAGGGCTAAAAGGCTGCTCTCTTCTTAGTTCAGTGCATCTGCCGGTGTTGCAGGTATTTCATTTGTGGCCTGTCTTGGGCTACATACACAATAAAGGGCAAAGACTGTGAGGGACAAGCTGGCAAAGATAAGCTTATAGGCAGATGGTGAGAAACACAGGAAGCGACGTTGAAGGACATCGTGAATAAAAGGCAGGAAGGAAAAAAAGACAAAACAAAGCAAAAGGACAATGACAAAAGACAAAGCCAGCAAAAACAAAGCAGACCCTCTGAGGATACTGTCAGTGATGTTATGCTTATTATACTTGACAAGCAACAGCCCAACAACATCTAGATCTTAAAGCCACGTTGATATGACAGTTGACACCAGAGAATCACTGGCTTAACAGCAATTCAACTGATGATTCATTTGTTACGGTTAGTATCCTGCAGCACTTCAGTGCACATTTGCATTACACACTTTTTATCTGCCATGTTTGTTTGTGAAGTGCATCATCCCGTGTTTCAGGAAATTATGATTCCTTTCCATTAATTATTTAGATCCACTGCTCTTTTGCATCAACATTGAAAATACTTACCTTCTGCTCAGGCTGTTAGAACCATTTACATCTAACTGATATCACTATCACTCTCCAAGGTTTTAGTTAGTAGCTCAGTCCTCTGGGGTGGATTGATTGATCCACAAAGTATTGATACTATTTGAAGGTTTGTTTTAAGTATCAATACTAGCATCAATAGGATCAATACAAAATTACTTGTTAATTACTTGTTAGAGCTGTGCATCTCAGCTGCTTTTGTGTGTATGCATGCAGCATCACCTCTTAGATAATTAATGTGATGAACATTTGTTATTCATAATTGAAAATTGTTTTGTGTTTAAACATGTACATGATTAAGTCATTAAAAGAGAATAATAAAGATTCACTTCATGTTAGCATGGGAATTTTTTTTCAAGTATTTATAAAATTCATTCAGATGTAGTCTGTTAATAGTACACATTTACCTCATAAATTATGACATGTTTTTCTCTGACAGTACATTCGCTGCTTTTAATAAATAAAAATCAAGTATTGATATCAGTGATCAGTGGACATTATGAGATCAAATCCAATGGGCGAGATCATGACAGTGATCACAACAACAGATTGTGGTGGCTCTGGCCACCACAATCTTGGCTGTCTTGCCTTTGCCGCCTCCTGGCTAATCTAAAAGTGGATAATGACTTGGATTGTTGGTGGAGCTGAGGTGGGTTGAATGAAGCCTGGGTGCTCAAATAAACCACCTGTAACCCACCTGTCAGTCAAAGCGGCCATGCTGCATAACTTGAAGTCTTAATATCATTTTAACACAGGGCCTTACGGAGATTGACTTGTTCTGGAGCCAGCCTCAAGTTGCCATATCAGGAAATGCAGTTTTTGCTGCAGGTTGCTGTTTGGCTACACTACCTTTCAACATTAGGCTGTTATCCTATAATTACCCCTTGTGACCACAGGTTACATAGGCTTGTATTAATTACTTATTTTTCAATCTCAGCATAATTTCTTGCTCTTCTCTTCTTATTTTTCTACCATTGCCAGGTCGTGAAGGTCGTAGGAAGCAACATCTCCCATAAACTCCGCCTTTCTCGGGTCAAGCCTTCTGACGAGGGCACCTATGAATGCCGCGTCATCGACTTCAGCGATAACGAAGGTGCCCGCCACCACCGCGTCAGAGCCTACCTGCAGGTGGTGCCGGAGAGCGTCATCGTCAACAGCAACCACAACGACAACTTCGAGGCCCTGGACGATACTAAGAGAGGTGTGGCATTTGTTGACGGGGACGATGTGTCTCACGGTGGCGCCAAAGAGCACGCTCACGGCCATCACCAGAATCACGGGCACCACCAGGAGCACGGGAAGCGGCCTTCGACGCCGGCTCACCACGGCCACAGCCACAGCGATAGCAGTCAGCAGCACAAGGCAGGCAGAGAGCTGAGGAAGAGGGACGTGGACAGTAACCATAGCCACAATGACTGCACCAACGAGCCGAGCTGTACACTGTAGATGTTGGCTTATTACACCTGAGTGATAGATTACACAAGGATTGCATAACATGATATGTGTCATGGCATAAAAAGCTATACTTCCCACACAGTGCAAGCCTGTGCACAAATCCAGAATACCTAGACATGTACAGTGTGGCTCATTCAGAGCACAGTGCTGTAAACTGTGCTGGTGGTGTAGCTTTTCTTGCTGTGCATGGGTTTGGGCTGCTCACTGTCTGTAAGGCCTGGCCTCATAACATTCAGCAAAGGGGACTGATGTGTAGATCTAAGCAGCTCCACTGTTTCTGTTACAAACACCAACAAAAAAAAAAGACTCTTGTCTTACTATTAACCCATGCTCCTCTTGTACTTTATATACTGTAAATGACACAACCCCGCTATCACGCTCATACTTCTTCCACTGCCTTACTCTCTCATTTGATTCACCCTCAGAAAAATATAGAATGTTACAACTTTTGGAACCGGGTCCATCCCCAGTGAAAGAAAATGTTCCTTTGATTCTGAGAGTGCACTGAATGAAGCCGTCAGTAATTCTTTTCTTGGAAACCTTAGCTTTTTACCTTCATTGCAATTTTTTGTGTATTGCAATATTGAGACATGAACATGGTGCAAAATCTGTATACACCCAAATTCTGCAAGTTATTCAAACTCACATGGAGAAAGAAATATGTTTTCTTTAACAGGAATTCATCAAGGACCCAGAGCAGCAGTGCTCATCAAGGACGTTTACGGCCTCAATTTATCCATTCAATTGGTGTTACTGCAGTGGCAGTGTGGAAAGTCTAAGGTTTCTTTCACCTTTCTGCGAAAATTCAAACAAAGCAAATCATAGGCTGTATTCTCCCCACAGCGCTCTTTGAGCTCATGAATTCACCACGCAACAGAAAATATCATTTTGCCCCCCCCCCTTTGTGCCGCAGGTTCGATCCATTCATGGCTGTTAAGGCTGAGCGAAATCAATCAAGTTGTTCTACGTGGACCCACCTGTTTGGAAAGCCATGAAAAGATCAAAATCCGTGCCACTAAATTAAAAATCTGATTTGGTGCGCCTCTAAATCCACTCTGCGACTATAAATCAATGGGAAGAAATTTGATCTTGGTGCACAATAGTTTTTGGGAAGAGCAATGCTGTACCTATCCAAGCTTCGCTCCCTTATTCCAGTGCTCTGGCCCAGTGCTCATCAATCATTTCAAAAGCCTCAATCCTCTCCACTACACTACAAGCCTCTAATCCATTCTGTATATATGACTGTATAATATGAAATAAAGTGAGTGCATGTTCAGTAATTTTCTTAAAAACTTTTTCAACCAACCATACACAAAACAGTGTGTTAGTTAAAGATATGTTTGTCATTTATTAGTTTGGTTCAAAAAAATGTCCATTCTGCTCTCAATCCTTTTTTTTTTTTTTTAGTCCTGTCAAATAGAGATCTTTTTTTTGTTCCAAAGCAGTTTTCCGTTACTGCTCTCCAGAAGTGCTGTACAGACAGATGAATGACACATTCTCTTCATAGCTGCTCAGAAAGGGTTTTCCCTAATGTATCTTAGTACTTAAACAGTGTTTCTTAAACTACTGTACTGTATGTGCAGGGCCGCTAACATGAGTGTTTGCCGTGTTTTAATGAGCTTGATCGTGGGACTCACTCCATGAAGTTTGGGACTTGGTCTGAAAAAAGGTTTGAGAGGCCATTTTATTTCTGCCAATTTTGTAACTCGATGATAATCTCTTTGCTTTAGATGCTTGTGTGAAGCGACAGGACAACTCTTCGCTCTGTGGGGATCTGGGACAAAAGGAATGTGGGTAACGTGTTGGATAAAGCCTTGAGCGGTGAGGGTGAGAATGAAGAGGAAAATGTTGTTAGTGAAACGCTGAAATTGGCTGCCTCAAAATATAGTCCGTGTCTCAAGGCCATGAGGAGCTTCTCTGCTGTATTACCCATCGGAGGAACTACAGTGCAGTCCCTTCACGCTGAGAGGGTGCTTTAGTGGAAGGAGGAGCAATCAGTGGGACTGTTTTGTTTTTTCCGAGTAACTTTGATTTGATGTTTTGTAAAGAAGAGATCACGGTTTAAAAAAAGTGGGAAAATGTACATTTCTTCTAGAATGTTTGGTCTCACACTATGTGTATGGCTTTATCAAATGAAATAAATTGTATATGAAAAAACAGTGGTCATTTCTTTTGTTGATTTAGAGACATGAAAAAGTAAAAGCCACAAGATTTCCTTTACCCTCCTGAACAGTCACTAAACATTTCTATCTAAGTTATTGTGGGTATTTGTTCAGTTCTACATCAGCTGTGGTTTAGCTTTTGGACCCTGTGTGTGTGTGTGTGCGTGCGTGCGTGCGCGTCTGTCCGTGTGCGTTAAGGAGAAACCATATTAGGCAGTTGCCTGTGTGTAATAGGTGCTGCCAAAGCCTCCTTTCCATTGCTGCTGATGACTAATGGTGCTATTGTCAGCACTGGCAGCAGGATAAATAGCAACAGCACAGGATGAGATAAAGAGGTGCAGCGCGCCACCAGTGTAAGCCAGACCAGCTAAATACAAAACATGTGGCAATCATGTTTTCGCAACACTAGAAAGAACGCTTGTCCATTCATTATGGAGTGATGAGGTCCAGGTTCTGCCATCAGTGAGGTGATAATGGAGAAGATCCCTGTTTAGTTCATTTAAACATCTCTGCAGGGCTCTGAGTGATAACAGGTACAATGATAGATTGGCCAGTATCCATGTCATGAGGCTTCAATTTGCCCATAAGTACACAACCTGGTGCCCTGGTGTCACTTTCAAATTGACAAATCTTCTGCTGACAGGACATGTGGATGGTAGGATAGCACAAAGGTTAGTCCCCTCACTAACAGAGGTCCTCCATCATTTGGATACACCTGCCATAGTATTCTTAACCAATAAGTCTGGTTTTATTGTAAGCAAATTCCCTGAAAAGCTCTTCCCTACACTGTTTGGTGGTACGTAAACCCAATGCCAACTGGTTCCTACTGAAGATGTCCTTTAAAAATGCATCAAAAATGTATATCCTTTTTTTTTTTTTTTTTTAAAAAGGCAAAAACAACCTTCTAGAGCAGCTGGGAACTGTAGTTGTAAACAAATCATGGACTATTTTCAGCCCTGATTAACTCAAAAAAAAATTAAAGTGCCCATGTTTATCGTAATGAACCAACCATATGGTGCAACAGTGTGGCTCCTTGATATGTTTTTAATAGTTTTTGAGTAACACTGGAGCTTTGGCACGGAGGAGCAGGTTATATCAGACTTTGTTGACAAAATGAAAATGATAGATTATTCTTATCCTGCACCATCCATCTCTTCATCTTAAGAAGAAACCTTTGTAAAAAGATGTACTGATGTTTTATTTTTATCGTCTACGCATTCTTCATCCTGGTCAAAACCTGGCGCCTATATTACCCACAATGCAACACACCTACCAACAGTCCTTTAGGAGATTCAGGTGTGTTAAATCTTTACTTGTACTGGCGGCTAATATAGCATCTAGCTGCAGAACCCAAGCGGAAACGAGGAGCGGGCTATAAAGGTCTGGTAAACTCACTGCAGATTTTTTCATTTTCAGACTCATCTCATCTCATCCAACGCTGACTCATGTGCTATCACTTGAGGCGATTTTTCACACTTCACACAGCTCTTTCTGGAGCTACAATTGGCTTTATACAACTTCATGAACTCTCCAAGATCTGTGAACACACTATGATGTGTGAATTTTCGCTTAAAAGATGTATATAAGTAAAAAAATTACCATTTGAGATTTGAACTTTTCACTACTGTGCCACAGACACATTTTGAGGCTTGATATCCAGCCCTGTTCTCAAATGATGAACATCCAGAGGGTTAACTTAAACATGACACATAATAATCAAAAATATTATTTTTTTAATAGTTGTATTTTGGTGATTATTTTGATTATGAAGGTATTTCTTGAGAAAAAAAAAACATAAAATATGAACAACATGAAAAGGAATAGAAAACAACATTTTCACACAGTGTAAGTCAGTGCCTTCACATGAAATGAAAATCCTGTCACTGCATGTCTCCTAATGTAGAAGACCTGTCAGAAAGGATCCACCTGCAGCAGAAGAGTGAACAGTAGCAGAGATGCTTCATTGACATTTTCCCTTTGTACCTTGCTGCTTATCAGAGCTGTGTACAGCATGAAGGTTATCACAACCGTATCTGATGGCAGCTTTTTGGCACAATTGTCGGATTTTTCTTCCAGTTAATTGACTCGCCCGAGTCAGTGGTTCAATAAGCCGTCCAATTGAGAGATGAGTCAATCACATCAATCACTCGCTCATTAGCTGACTGGCTGTTCGACTGTCTCTGCGACCGAGCCAAACTCCTCCCTCAGCAGTTTCAGCACGTTGTCAGAGTACGCCGCGTCCGACCCATACCGCTCAGCTGTACGGGATGGAGGTCGGGGTGGGGTGGGATGTAGGAGGACGGACAGTGCAGCTCATTCAGAGTGAACCAGAAGGCATCCGGATCCACCTGGATTAAGTGTCGGAAGACGCTGTGGAGAGGAGTGAAAGATACATGGGTTATAGGATCAGCCATGGGCTGTATTTTTGCTTGCAGAATATCCAAAACATCTTCCTGTAATCCAAAGTGACAAACTGAGCAGAACACAGCAGATTTACAGACTTTAGTGCAAAGTCCCACAGTTTCAGACTCAAAGCTCATTAACTCATCGCCGTCTTTTTCCTTGTAACAGAGTTTTTCTACACTGTGATATTGCTACTTTAACTTAAAATCTTCTTTCATCCAACAAGCAGTTCTGACAGAGTCTACTGGCCCTTAAAATATAAATTTATAAATTGTATTTAAAGTTGTTTTGTGGCTGACAACAGGCTCATGTTCACAACCATTTTTAAAAAAGCATCTTAAGGCTACGATTTTAAAATCCATCTTAGACTGGTTACTAATGAAACAAGCAAACATTTGATTGTGTCACTTTTCCCCTATATAGATGTCCTAACCTGCTCCTCTGTGTCAGTGAACAGGCTGAGTGACGCCACTTGTTCTATTTTTATTCTTTTTAAAAAGGTGTGGAGACACAGACCTGGCTACTAGTCAGAATTCATCATAGGGCAGAGGGGAAGTGCGCCTTCAGGGCTGTGGAGGGTTCAGCTTTCTGCCAGAAAACCATGATTGAGAAGTGGCACGTATCATACGAACCACAGCTCACTTTTTGACACAGATATCCTCAAAAAGAATAAGGTTTGCAAGGAAGTTGGGGTAGTTACAAACAAGTAAACCTGCTGGCAAAAGGCTGACATGGCTCGTAGTATATCTGGACAATTTTTCTCACTCCATTTACTAGTGTTTGCTCGCTCACTTGCTGTATATTATGAAGTGGTGTTACACACCTTGTGAAGCTGAAGGAGTGTTTCCCTAAAGCGCTGTAACTGTTCCCTTGTCTTTTTATTTACGGGGTGTGTGTTGTTTCCTACACACTTTGATACAGCAGACCTCATAAAAAAATGACATACTGAACAATCCCAAGTATAAAACACATATGTCCTTTATAGCACAATGTGATGGATGTGTTTTAATATTCAGTATAGCATGGCTCGGAGACAGTTATGTGAAGACCTGCAGATTAAATGTGTGGAGAAATTTAAGCGCTTTCATAGGAGCACTTCTAAGATCAATCATTATTGGAAAATGGAGCTCTAGCCAGTGTGTGAGTGAGTCTTCACACTAAAGGACAAAGATATAAGAAGATCTACTTTTTCTGGTTGGGGTACTCAATAGCTATCCGGACATCCCTCTACTTGTAGACCAGTGGACTTAATGACTGTAACTTATGCAAGTTTTGGACTATTTGTGAGAGAAAACATGCGATTTGAAGACATCACCTGAGGCTGTTTTACTTGTTACATTTTAGACACCAAATAAAATGGATTAATCAATAATTAGCAGATTAATCCATAATGAAACTAGTAGTAAGTTGCAGCACAAGTCTAAAATGTGCAACTATGGATACCATTCACATTTGCTATGGAAGGAAAGGAAGATTATGTTGCAGCAATGGCAAGAAGCGAGGCCTGAAGTCAGGTGTGATTGTGCATTTTACTCTCTTGCAGCCCAGCACCCTCACAGACTTGATGTAGTGACAGTGAACACATCACACATGTCACAGTATGACTGGAGGTCCCACGAGGGACCGGTCTACAAGTCTAAGGGGCTGACATTTGGGTTCAGCCAGAGTGGATTTTGCTGCTATGTCTTGATTCATGTCAAGTCGCTGTTAAAGTAACCATGAGAATACTAACATTTCATTTTGACAGTACAGTTTGAATGTTTTAACAACATAAAGTCAAAGTGAAGGGACAAAGGTCAGCTCTAATGTCACTGATATCATATTTCATTAACTATATTATGTTTGATTTGAGTTTTGACAGTTTTTAGCACTAAACAGGATTGACCTAATTATGGCATGCAATATATCTACTCTTCTACCAGCCATATATATGTCATCTACATTCAATGGACAAATGGTGGAATTCTTTACTTGGGTAAAAGTAAAAACATTGCAGTGTAAAAATACCCAATTACCCCAAAAAAGCATACCCAAAGAGCATTTCAAGTTTTACTTATAGGACTGGTTCTTTTTCAATGTACATTGAAATGGTTATTGGTTGATTATAACTTAATTTCACTGTAAAAAATCTTCAGCTGAAGCTAATATCTTAAACTGGGTCTACAATAATGTATAGGGCGGCCTGTAGTGCTAGGTCATGATTGATCGTTGTTGATCAATGTTGCATAAATTATTATTTTATACTAATAGGCTTATTTATCTCATAATATGTTAGATTTCCATTAATGTGTATTTTTTAGACATATTTTAGTTTTTGAACAAAGACAAAGGCGTTAGACATTTCAAGTGGGTAATTGTCTTTTTATACAAAATACCTTCTTATTTCCATGCCGTGCTGTGGCAAAGAAACTTTTTTACTTTTGATAGTATTTATGCATAAATGAGGACTATGGATTTTACAGTGTATTTTCATTTAGAAGAGATCTCACAAGGGCAGGAAGGTAGGTTTCCACAATGACTGGTTAGAAACACTACATGTGCACGACTTTTGTTTCCTTTGTCCACATGGCGTCTTTGACATTTAAGAAAGATCAGAAGATATCATAAATTATAAATATTAAATATTGCAATATTAGCATAAAAGGACTCAAGTAAATCAGCTCAGAGTTCTTCTCAAGGACTTTACACCACTGCAGTGGACTTAGATTAGGGCTCACCTTCGGCTGGCCTCCTGCAGTCTGATAGGTTGCCTACAGCTCAGGTAGGGCAGGCAGGCTTCACAAACAGCATCCAGGTCTGCCTCAGCTGAGAAAAGCAAATTGTAAATGACATGCATATTCATTTGCAGAAACAATATATAATATTAAATTCATCAAAAGACAAAACATATGATGTATCTGGATCAAGCCCAGAAAGCTCACAGCTTTTTTGAGCCAGCAAAAACTGAAGAAAAATATAATGATATAAGGAATCAAGTGTCAAATATCAAACATCAACTTTATATACTGTTCCCTAAAATCCAATAGATCAAAAAACTTAAGATGTTGCTGGCCTAAAGTCAAGCTTGGTAAGATGGTAGACTGTGCAGGGGGTGAAAGAGGGATGAAAGAGGAAGAGAAGAGGATGAAAAGGGGGGAAAAAAAGAAATAGATCATGTCTGGACTTTACCTTTTCTAACTCCTAATGAGCAGAGAGAAACTGCTGAGACGGCTGAGAAAAAAATTCACAGCAGGCTGTTTCCACATCTTTGGAATTCATGCACTTCAACTGTTCCCTCTTTTGAGGAGTGAATATGTGTGAAAAGGGCTACCTCTTCTTCCTCTATTCTTCCCTTCATATTTTTTCACTTCCTGCAGTTTTATGTACATGTGACATGTACAATCCTTCCCACAATTCTTTAACCGCACCTTTCATAACCTTGCTAGCACCTGCTCCCCTCCATCCACTTGACTTCTTTTCACTCTTTTATCTCCTCTTTCCTATCTCTTGCACCTTCTTTCTCTCCTTCTTGCTCTCTCCATCTTTCCCAGCAGACATTTAGTGATTCCCTAAGCTGCAAACTGGGCTGCCTTTCAAGCCTCATTTCAAAACATGTCTCTCTCTCTCTGCTTCTATTTGCCAATTCAACCCACACTCGGCTTGAACCAGGCCTGCTCACTGTGTGTCAAGAATAAAAGCAGCAGTGCACATTTCAGAGTTAAATGGGATTATTTAGCAACCGCTTTTATCTCTTTTCTTCCCCCCTTGCTGCTGCTGCACTCATAGCCTGTAGTCTTTTGTGGAATCAAGGTGCTTGGAGGAAAGCAGAGAAGAAAAATACTTAAGAGGAGAGGGCCAGGTGCTGTTAGATTTTGTGGTAAATGAATAACAGGGCAGAATTGGAGCTGAAGAGCACTGAAACGTATTATTTGCTTCAGTCAATCTGTGTTTCTGTCTTTCCCTCTCTGTGACTGAGGCTTGGTAATTGGCTTGCTGCAGGCGTCCCAGAGGTAAGCTGTAGCCAAATCGGTATTCACATGAGTAAGGCTGCAGCCGCCGACTGTTTCTCTCCTGCTCTTTCACATTCTCTCCATCACCCAACTCTACATCTCCTTCGTCCTGATATGGAGGAGGACAGACAGCGTTGAGCGCCGGTAAGGAAAATCAACCACTCGGATCTTAAAAAGGTCGGACTAGACATTTACCTTTCATGTGACAGAAAAAAAGCATTTTTTTTTTTTTACCTGGTTGCATTCCAGTCATATGAAGGATGTAAATAAAACATTTGAAGCGAGGAAGTAATCTTGCTGCAGTTGCCTTTTTGTAGTCTCTAGCGGTCATGCAATGGGATGTAGGTTGCTTTCCATTTTTAAAGCTGTACTGTAAAAGGCGAGCTCTTTGTATACGATACATCAGGTCTATCTCCCAAAAATCATCAAATGCACCTGCAAGGGAATCCGCTTGAATGACGCTTGAAGATTTGGCCCTAGATAAACTCATGGAATCATGTACAGACATAAATTGTCTCCGACATAACAGTGAGTGAGCAACCTGGACTCCCAAATGTTGGCTCTGTACCCTCCTCCATTTAGTGCATTGCTAGTTACGCAAAGTGTTCTTCAATTCACCCTTAGTCCTTGAATTTCAAACAGCTTAATTCTTTTACCAGGTCTGCACAGGTATTTTTTTTTATTTATTTAGTTGTTTTTTTTTTGGCCTTTTCAAGCTTTATTTTTAATAGAGACAGCTGAAGAGTGACAGGAATGTGGGGAGAGAGAGATGGAGAACGACATGCGGAAAAGAGCCACAGGTCAGATTCAACCCTGGCCCGCCACGGCAAGGACTGATCCTTTGTACATGGGGCAGCTGCTCTACCAAATGAGCTAAACGACACCTCTGCACAGGTATTTAACTAAGATAGGAATCCGCTCACACCTGAGACTTGAAGACTGAGCCTGAATTTCACTGTCACATTTGAAACATAACCCAGATAACTAATCTGGGAACAACCCATAATACACTAAAGGCCACTTTATGGAGGTACACCTCATTATAATGTAGATTCAATCAGCCAATCATGTTGCAGTAACTAAATGCATTAAAGTGTGCAAACATGGTTGAGCGGTCCATATTTTAGTCAGATCAAACATTAGAATGGAGAAGAAATGTGATCAAAGTTACTTTGAGGGTTGAATGTCAGACTGCACCAGCAAACATGTCACCGACTTCCCAGACTTCAGCAAATACTTGTCGAGTACAAGGTTTCATAAGCAATAGATATGACTGACCACGCAAGGCAGCTGGACTTGCAAGATTACGAGATCACGCGTGAATCCATCCTGCCAGGCTTCAATCCGTCAAGTGTCTGAGAAAAGTGGTTACAGGTCAGTCTCTGTACTATGAGGAACTACTGGCATGGTTTAACGCTGTGTGAACAACGTTTGTGAGAGATGACCGTTTGCTGGGGTTAGCATAGTTGCTGCTAGCATCAGTTATATCAGAACTGGAGAGTGTGTCTTCACAGAAAGAAGGCACTGAACTACACTGAAGGCTTTTCTCAGTGAAAAAAGATGTTTTCACTCTTCTCCTGATCGGCTTCAGGAAGAGTTTGACGTCCCATTGATGTGATTAATTGAAAGTCGACATCACTGGCTATGACAGGCTCATCATCAGATGGTTCATCCAATCACCTGGGCTGTACTTTTTAAAAGTGCCTGCCCTTTTCCAAACAGTTTCCAACGAGTCAGGTTACTTTTTATACTAGACACGCATGTACATGACTTTTGTTTGCCAGGTGGTTCTGTATAACAAACCACCTGGCACAGTCAGGTTAATTAAATGATGGAAGATGCATAATAAGTTCTAATAGAGCATAATTATCATTAAGTTCAAATTTACTGACTCTTTTTGTCTTCACTCAACTAAGTTCATGGCTTCCGCAGTATAATCAACCAACCTCTCACTAAGCCAAGTAATTAAAATGTGCATCAACTAAAAATGGAATTAAATAATCAATAACAACCCAATCTTGTCAGAACAAACTAATTAGTCCTAATGAGCACACATTAGTTACACCTGCGCTTATCTAGCTATGAAATGTCTGCTGTTCAGTTTGGGTGTTATCTCCTAGTTACACTTATCTCAACTCAAAATGTTGCCCAGTGTGTACAGTCCCTCTAGCATTTGTCAATATAAGGAAGAAAACAGTATTCTGCTACATGTGCAATAAATTATTTGCAGCATTATTATATTGCAGACATGAGCGGGTAAAAACATATCTTGGCTGATGCACATTTTCACTGCTTTAATCACACAATGAAGACAGAATGGAGACAGGAAACAGTAAAGTAAGGTGGTGCTGCATCATAACTGATAATAATGATTTTTACCGTGAGCAATACTTTCATTGACATTCTGTGTTGTTGTTGGGTTTCTATTTGGAAATCTATTGCGTGATGAATTCTGGTCCAACACACTGTTCAAAAAGCAATAATGCGTAGTCAGCCACACATTAAAATGCAGAGCAACTCTTATAAAGATGTCGGAGAAACCAGACATCACTAGACAGACAGAGGGAGGGCATCAGCATTCTTCTTGGTGCACCAGAGGCTTGAAGAGAGGAATATGAAGACAGACGAAAATATTGAGGGATTTCTTGGTCCAATAACCAATTAGCACATTTACTAACTTCTTTACAAGTTCGTGAAAATTTAAAGAAATGTTGTGACTCAAAGTCTTCCATTGCACACAGCTAATTAACCCATTCTATTTGAAGTATTTTTATTAAAGCTGTTGCATACTTTTGGTGGCTGGGACAAGATCGAGAACAAAACTTTTAGTAATCACATTGACAGAGCTACACCTTCTTGCCAAGGACTCAGTCACTTGAGAGACTAATACATTTTTTTTGGAAATTAAAGTATAGATGACTTACTTACAGGTAAAAACTACATTGCAATGTTTAATCTCACAGCCACAGTGGAAGATTCACTGTTGTGCTCGAGACCACAATCATGCATTTTGCAGGCTTTTTCTGTTTGTTTGAAATACTGTGTTAATATCAAAGTGAGAATCCGGTGTGGCAAATCAAACCAAATTGTGAGCTGAATGTATCATTACATCCCTAATGGTGTAACTGTAGCTGTAGAGCTACTTTTATTTTCTCTCTCTAGTGGGAATGTGGGAGAAAAAAAACAAAACCAAAAAAAACAAAACAAGGGTAAACAAGGGTAGAAACAGCCACAGCTGCTGCTTCCACCGAGACAACAGAGACTAGACTACAGCTTCAAATGCAGCTGGCCGCAGAGTTGAGTGAAACTGTGTGTTCATCTCTATGAGGCATTTCTCATTAGAAATAATCATTTGATCCAATGTTAACCCTCTGGGGTCTGAGCTGTCTATGACCCTATCAACTGCTTTTGCAATCGTGGATGATTGCTCCCCAGACGGTTAATATAAAAATATATTGATTAGTGCTGCTTTAAGAACATTTCTGTTGAATGTTCTGAACTTGTAGATTAAGTCTTAAATTGAAATACCTGTTGCCTGGCACGTTGCTATGGTTACACAACCTTTGAGGTAAGTGCATGTACTTATAACTGTAATTTCACTTAAACTGATTTTCTTCATTTGTTTTAATGCGTACCAGTGCCGAAGATGAATGTGCCACTTGATCTGGCTTCGTCTGATCAAGCCGAGTACGCCACATTTTCTCTTTTATTGGAGACGGGTACAGATGGCTTCTCTGCTGGTGCACTTGATGGCTTTTCTCACCTTTTCTTTGCACCTCACTTACAACCTCAAAAAAGCGAAAGGACCGACTGGAGAGCACTGCGTGACAAGCGGTCGGAGTGCAAAAGCTTACTGCCGCCAATTCCACCCGCCCAGATGAGCATTTATTGCCGAGATTGTCCTCTGCCACCAATACCAGCGCGTGACGGCGAATTCCACCTCTTCTGCACAGCCGCGGGGTCGCCTCCTTGTTAAACCAGCCCTGTCCACACCCACTGTGAAGCCAAACCACACACTCGCGACTACACAGAAACCTGACCCCGACTTCACAGAACATAACAGCTTTTACACACTGCAGTTTGGGTCTCATGTGCATGTGGACTTATTAAGTATTTTTCTACAAGAATAATGCTGATGCACAGTGAACATTTGTCTGACTGTATTTCTATATACAGGTCTCTTTTGCACATTATACAGTGTGGAAGGTAGAATATGCTTCAGGTAACAGAACTGTAAAATGTATTTTTAAAATCAAATTTCTCAAAGAATCTCTATTTTTTTGCCTCATTCATGTTTAGTTTGGAATTCCCCGTACACTGCAGTCCTGTCACTGCTAACTCCACTGCTGGTGCCGCAGACAGCTTTGTTGCCTCTGTGACACATTGCGTTACCAGCCGCTAACTTTTTCATCCGTCTGCCACGAGCATCAGCAGGGGATGAGATCGGGCCGAGGTTCCACACCCAACTGTGCTGGTGACCAGAGTGGAGATTGCACTCCTCGAAACCAAATCCCAGGTCTTCGCGGGAGCCAAAATAAGAAGCCGTCTGAATCGCCATGTCAAACCTCTACTACTTGCACACTCACTGACCTTATGAAGCTGAAGTGATTATAATGAACACTTAATCAATGAAAAGACTATTTTTCTTTCCACTCAAACCTGCATAGAAGTAAAGGCACCAACATAAAGGTGAAAAGAACTCCCACGCTGCATTAACGTGCTTTTAGTTTAGTTACGTGCTTTTAAGTACTGAGTTTCTCCAGTGCTGGGAAACTGAAACAATCGGAACCTTGCATGCCTGTGACAGAGACATTACTGCCTAATGAACATTAATGATTGATGAAAAATTAGACAAGCATAATTACATCATTGGCAACACACTGGCACTGAGGCCCCAGGCCACTTTGGATGAACATTTTCAGCTTGACACTGAAGCTATGGCAGGCATAAAATACACAACTCTAAAAAAAAAAAAAATTACATTACATTTCAGAGCTAATCAGTTAAACATCCTACTTTCTTGATTTGATGATTGCTGTGCAGATTTTAAGTGTCTCTTGCTTGATTGTGGTGGAACGGAGTAGTTACTGTGCCTCATCCAAGAGATTGACAGACGCTAAAAAGAAACTTTAAGTAATGGTTCAGATAAATAGATGCACTGCATTTAAATTTCTAATTCTCATCTCTTTGAGATGCAGATTTCCAAATGCAACACTAAATCATGTCTTCATAATAAAACAGAGAAGAATTGAGACGTTAACCCTGTCTGGTTTCACTGTTGTACAAGACTGCCACCTGGTGGTGTAAAAGACACTGTGTTCTCTGAGGGCGAACTGAAGGATGACTGGATGTCCTATAACTGTTCTGTGTGTGTGTGTGTGTGTGTGTGTGTGTTTGTGTGTGTGTGTTCCATTCTCTTACCCAGGTCCAGCCTCTGGCACAGTGACCCCAGCCCCTGCAGTACAGCCAGCTGCAGTTTGTAGGCCAGGGTATGTGTGTAGACGGGTCCGGCCTTGGTGCTGATGGGAGCTTGCCGTGTCAGCGAGGAGTTCAGCTTGGGAAGAATCTCTTTAGAAACCCTCCTCCTCAGAAAGTCGCCACATGTTTCACCCAGTGTGCACAGAACCTGAAAGAAAGACTCAGCATGTAATGTACATACGCAGCAAGTTGTCAGAAATGGAATAAAATGTCCCTGTAGTGACGACGACTGATAAATGACGCTGCATTTATCCACTGGCTGAACCACAGTATTTACACAAGCTGCCACATCGCTGATAGAAAGCCGTAGTTGTCAGCTGTAGCAACATGACAATTTACAAAGTAGGTATGTCTGATTTTGTCAATTCATCAGGGACATTATGATTAAAATACATACAAAAATAGTCCAACAATGACAAGTGACAAGTAGAATAATTCTGAATGACATGTAGAACCAACTGACACATGTACTTTGAGAAATGATCACAAACAGGTGTGATCTTCATTCATCAAGAAACAATGTGAAAGACCCTAAAAGACCAGACAGCTGGTAGAAATTCCACAAATTAAAAAAAACATTTTTAAATCAAAATGATTGAACAGGCTCTATATTCTGCCTAAACCTTATCGTTTAATTTGTGAAGTGACCTTGGGTGTACTGAAAGGTGCTTGAAATAAAATGTATTATTATTATTGTTATTGTTATTATTATTTTTATTATTATTGTTGTTATTGTTATTGTTATTATTATTATTATTATTATTATTATTATTATTATTATTATTATTATTATTATCATCATCATCATCATCATCATCATCATCATCATCATCATCATCATCATCATTATTGTCGTTGTCGTCGTCGTCATTATTATTATTATTATTATTTATAAACCCACAATCTTATATTGATTCAACATGAATATTTCAATATTTCAAATGTAGTCAGACTTATTTAGATGGTGCACGTAATGGCCTTTGACGTTAATGTAATAAAACATTACATGAACACGACACAGCAGATATTAAATGCTCCACCAATACATTAAATCTTACTTAAAGATCTTCAGTTTTACTTACCCTGAAGGCTCTGAGGACTGCTAAAGGGTCATCAGCTGTCAGTCTCTGTACAAGGGCGGGCCAGCAGCGATGGACTATAGGCAGCAATTCATTTTCTTTTTCACTCAGGACACACACACATAACTCCAGCACGTCCAATACCTTTGGACAAAGACATGCATTACACAAACTGATGTGTATATCTGGTTTACACATAGTTTTTGGGGTGATGTAACAACCTCTGTGGTTACCGCAAGACCAAAGCTCCTGAGTAATCCGGTACAGCTTGCCTGTTTCAGCAGAACTGTCTGTTTAGTCTCAAACTACAAAATGATTGATTCATCACTGACAGAACATCGTCTGAATTTTTAGCCTCGCCGGTGAAGGGATGACAATGTCAGTCTGTCAGTTTGGTCAGTCTGTCAGTACGCCCTCATGAGAGAGAAATGTCTCGACAACTGTTGAATGCTATAAAATTTGGTGCAGACATTCACGTCATCCACAAGATGAATTGTAATAACTCTGGCAAATATGGAACTGGCTGCCTAACGATAGACTTTCTCTACAGCTTCTACTAAATCTGACAAACAGTCGAGCTAGACGTCTGAGTTCATGGATTACACTAATTTCCTACAGTATGACTTTCCTAAACGACACAGAAGACATATGCCCTGTTCAAGAATTCATATATTGAGAAGTTTTATTTTACTGATAATAACTTGTAATGAGTTATTCTGTCTTTCTTATTGCTCATTCGACAGCCACGTTAGCAAAGTAGATCTGCGTTTCCTCTTGCCGTCATCAGGTTATCGATTGTCTCACAGTAATAAAGTCTATAGCTCAGAGATAGCCTGGGGTGGCTAACCTGCTGGCATTAAAATGAGTCAGTCCAACTCATATTAGATCAGTCTGATATGAAGTTCTATATGTTAAACAATATAACTGTCATTCTCCATTGGATCTTCATGATGGTAAGTGTAACTGGGAGGTTTCACAACACAAAGCCGCTCTGCATTTAAACAGGGTTCCTGTACAACGCTGAACAACCCTCACTAGGATAATTCTGATCAAACAAACACTCCTTCGCTACATCTCACGACAGACAGTACCTTAAGTCGTAGCCTGAGGCTGGGGTCGGACAGCAGGTGAATGCAGCGCTCCATAACATCCTTAGTGATGCTGAGGTGAGTGGGAAGCTCTGCTTTCACATCAGGACCACCGAGATCTTCAACATCCTCACACTCTGTGGGGGGAGGAGGGACTTCTGGAGAGACAGTGATGGTAGGGTAGATGATGGATGTGATAAGTTTCATCTAATAGAACTTCTGTGTAGAACAATGTGAAACCTGTGCTACAATGACATATCATTTCCTCTTTAGTCTTCATACTGTATTACCTAAGTCTTCATTGTCATCCTCTTCTATTCCAATGCCCTCTGCCAGCTCTTTCTGTTTGCGCTGATCAAGCAGGAATTGACGGACGTTGAAGACTTCCTTCTGAGTGGAGGTCCGTTTGGGGCTGGCAGACTTGCTGGTCCTCCTACAACTGGGAGGAAACCATCGCGCTAAAGGGGAAAGGAACAACAAGTACAGGTCAGGTTAGTGACAGAGCCAGGTGCCTGACACCTTTTTTAGCACCTGAAAGCTTCACAGAGCTGCAGAACCGGGTGTCATCTGGTTCAAAATGTGTGAAATTTTTGTGATCACTTAGTTTTCCTGCCCTGACATTTTGCCATAAACATTCACAACCTTTCACGACTACATAAAGTCCATGATTTATCTTTATTTTGAACATAACTGGACTAAACCCTTCAGCAAAGTGTGGTGGAGAGTGGGAAGGTATAATACAGTATGGTATGGGTATGGGACACTCTATATAGACATATACCCATGTTGTCCTTTACCCCATTTCACCCTCACAATATGTGATAAATGAGATACATCACTTTTGAGAGATCTCACCCAGTGCCTTCATGAGCGCGTGCAGCACAGAGCAGAAAAGAGCAGCTGTGTGGTCATAGCTGAGATCCAGAGCTATCAGCACGTCCTGAACGATGTCCCCGACCAGAGGCAGCAGGCTGCAGTCAGAGTGAGTCAACATCACTGTCAACACCCGTGGAGCCTGGCCAACAAGACGAATGTGATGAAATACATGTTCAGACACCTGCAAACCCATGTAACACAGTATTCACCTGGCCCCATGACGTGAGACCCAGAGACAGACTCATGACCAGAGTCAAACTTGAGACTCAACTTTAACTAATGACCTTATGACTTATTACTACTTGTGACCTTGGACTTTAGCCTTTTGATGCTGAATGACTTTGTATCCTCCCAAAGATTAAACATGTATTTTCTAAAATAAACCTGTGCAGTTAATCAACTCTCCATATTTTCTTGACAACTGATATACTTTGGATCAGTCAGACAGCCTCCACAGTGCACTAACGAGAGGAAACGGTGTTTTGGCAGAGCAGACAAGTGGACAAGCAACAGATGCTAACAGATGTTAGCACCTATTATGCCAATTTGATATGATAAACTGATCAACACAATATTAACAGCCAAGAATTCTCAGAGTTGATTAGCTCTTCAAGTTATTTATTAAGCCAATGTTTACTGGCAAACATGAGGTTTGTTTTTGTTCTGTAAATTGAATTTTTGCTCTGTCCTGGACGGCTCTTTAGAGTCCGTAGAGGAAGTGGGGAGAGGAGGATGTTAACAAAGCTGACATCCATCATGAACAACTCTCACCCCCTGTATGAGACTGTGGACAGCTCCTTCAGCAACAGACTGCAACTCCCACCATGTAAGAAGGAGCGCTGCCACAGGTCCTTCATTCCAACACCTGTCACACTCTTTAACAGCAGCATGACTTCATGACTTTCTTCTACATATTTCTTATTTATGAGTCATTTCAAATAACTGAATTCCACTTCCTGCACAGACATGTTGGCTGTTGCTTCTGTGTATTCTATCAACTTGTCAAACTGTGTCAGTCTCCTGTCACCTGTGGATGCTGGCTCAGCCTCTGCAGGTTAACTGATATGTCATTGAGCAGGTAGTCTGAGTTCTCATTGATCAGCTCCTTCAGCGAGGGGTAGCCACAGGCTTTACTGATGTCCCGCATTGAGCCCAGCGCTGCTTGGCTGACCAGCAGTGTCTCCTCCCCGGCTTTCTCCAGCACGGCGTACAGTGATGTCATCAACAAGGAACGAAAGTCACGCCCCAGGGCCTGAGCAAAGCAGGCGATGCCCTCGAGTTGGATACAGCTGCCAGATGTTGCTGTTGAGCTGGTGGAGTGTGGAGGAGGACGATGAGGTAGACGGAGGCAAACGAGGAAGGAATCACTTGGAGAGAGTTTGCATTCATGCTGCTGAAATTACTGTTTGATATGGAGAGGAGCCTGGACGGACTGAGCAGCTACAGAAAAGACCAAAGACAAATGTCATTAGCATCACACAGTTTTTCTTCTACCATCGAACAGTGTGTAGACATAAAAGGACACAAAACAAAGCTGAAGAAAGGGGATAAGGATGAGGTACCCTGGGGGTCACATTTACTTTGTGTTTCTGCAGGTAGACCTCCTTAAGTCAGACTAATGTAGGAGCCATCTGTGTGTATATTTTGATTTAATCACTCGGCGGACTTTTGTTTTTTAGTGTCACTAATTACACATGAGCACCAGGTGTTTAATGAGAGCATTTAAGGTTAGTTTTGGGTTGGTAGGTGGAGGGATTCTCCACATAATTCTAATTTCTATACCATACAAGACAATAGATGAGACTACATACTAAGTAGCAAGGAAAATATTTCTTAAATATTAAAGGTACCCTCTTAACCACTAGCGGTGCTATAGTGCAATGTTTTTGAGAATGGTTCCCCATTTTGTAAGAATCTACTGCATGCACACAAGGACACAGCGCAATACATAGTCCACCAAAAGGTTTTATACTACTCCATAGACCGGCAATTGTTGGCATGTAGAAATGAAGCTAATTCCAACAAAAGCAAAGAAAAAAACTGCTACCAAGCTAACATGGATGTAGATGATGTAGAAACGATCTCTGCAAATGTTTTTATGAGGAGAAAAATGTATTTAACATGTTATTTAGGTCACAGGGATTCACAATGTGTTAGGATGAGAAACCTTTAAGTTTCAAAAGGAAAAAAAAAAATCTCTACAAGGTGCATGTATTTGAAAATGACACATCAGACAGCTGTATCAAAACAAATGTCACCACATCAAAATCAATACATCATAAACATTATTTGACTCCATTGTCTGTTCAGGCTCTCAACTCATAAAAGACTTTGTTTGTTTGGCTTTGCTGTCAACAATTATTAGAGCTCACATCGCCAACGGTAACTAGCTGTTACCCTGCTTTATCAGTGCAGAATAAAGTCAGCGGCTGTCCTGTTCCCATAAAATATGAATTTACAGCTGGCTGCCTGTAGTTTCTACAGTGTTCATATTTATTGCATATTCCATTCATTAATGTGACTAATTTGACTTTGAGAGCGTACTCACAACAGTGTCTACAGTGGCCAATCCTTTGTAACTCTCTGTATATTTTGCGTTTAGAATCCTCTTCATTTGGTGGAGAGCCTCCATGGGCACTAGTTTTAGCTGATAAAGAAAGACTGCTTTTGTTTATCTACAAACTAACACAGTGCTGCCAATGTTTTCAGGCCTCCAAGACCCTGAGATGTTTTCTCTGCCTGTCAGCTCAATAATCCGGCCTTGAAAGTTTTGAGTGGTTACTTAAAACCCTGAAGCAGTTTCCCTCTGTTCAGACATAAGAACGCACAGCGATCGGTCAAGGGACATGTTGTGAGCAAAGTAATGATATCTTTCTCAGTACAGCCTGGAGTGCTTTGTTTAGAGCGATCTGACTGTAATCAAATTTAAATGCAGACAGAGTAGTGCAATATGTGCTCAGCATGGGAGTCAAATATCACACTTGATTAGAAAATGTTCACAGAATACAAAACAAAACAAAAAAATCAAATAGCACAGTAACACTTCTTCATTCAAAATATCATTTTGTGAAGAGTGGGATCATCTATCACGTGACGATCATTCCCAGAGAGTTTGCTGATCTGCAAATCTAGCTGACGAAGATGCAATATTCATGGACCATAA
The DNA here is from genome assembly GCA_036365135.1 of Miichthys miiuy. NCBI lineage: Eukaryota > Metazoa > Chordata > Actinopteri > Sciaenidae > Miichthys > Miichthys miiuy. The sequence goes on along the minus strand of JAAROE010000166.1, from coordinate 84,645 downwards.
AACAATCTTTGCCTAATCAAATTTGAAACCATTAAAAGGACATTAAGGGGAGTTCGACATTTTGGGAAAGGTGTTTACTTGCTTTCTTGATGACGGTTAGATGAGAAGATTGAAATCACTCTCAAATCTGTACCAAAGGTTATTATAGCTAAATACAACTGAACTACAAACCTGTCTATGAGATGAGACTGGGACGTTTAAATGAGTCAGTGTTTTGTTATTATTGTAATACCTATTCTGCGCTTCTTAAATCTTGTCCCTGACAAATACCGCCATATTATAATTAAAAAGTCCAAGAATTAAAACATCCACCTGGGGTGACTTCCTGGACTTTGTGGAGCCTTTGTCATTATTAAGGTTGCAAGGCAACCAGTGAAGACTCCAGGAAGTCACTAGCAGAGCCAAGAAATAGTTCCAGCTTGTAACTCCACGTGAAAACCACAAATTTTCATTTTTATCTATTGATTTTGCATGAATTTAACAAACTAGATACAGAGCTTAAGATGTGCAGGCAGGTTTTGTTCCTTTGGATAGAGCCTGGCTAACATTTCTCCTTGTTTCTAGACTTTTCTAGACCATAATTAAACTAATCAACTTTGGCTCAAGCTTCATGTGTAGCATAAACTTCTCATCTAACTCTCAGCAAGAACGTGCTTACAAATATTTCATAAAATGTCATACTATTCCTTCAATCATGTCATGGACTGTTTTTTTTATCTGTTTGTTTGTTTGTTTTACATTTAATGCAAACAATCTAATTTAAAAGTAAAATCCTGAGTGAGGACAAAATATCAAAGTTGCAGAGTTGAAGCTATCCTCACCTGCTGGTCCTGTTGATCTCTATCCGTCTCTTCGCTGACAGTAATCAGGTGCCAGTTCTTCAGACTGGTGTATTCCTCCATGACAGACACCACCGCCACTTTAAGGTCTTCCTGGGTGGGGGAGTGTCCCCGAACTTGACTCTCCACACCTTGACCCTCTGTTGCTACGGCTATGCCTGCAGCACCCCTGATAATCTCGTTCAGCACCATGGCAGCCTGTTTTCTATATACTGAAGACTGTTGGTACAGATCCAGAAAGTGATCTGTGAGCAGGTAAATGTTGCCATAGTAACCTAAAGATAGGAAGAGGGGAATATATTTATTGGAGAGAGCGGTCAGACTAAATGTCAAACATTATAGGTGCAAAATGTTTAATCCATGATCCACAAATGTTTAATAACCTCTTTATATTCTGTTGAAATAAATCTGACATAAATGTTAAGTGTAAGTCCACCACTCATACCTAATGTTCGACAGATCTCCATGAGCACACATAAGATCTTCGCTGTGAAGTAGAGAAAATGTTTCCTCTGAATGTGAGCACCATCAGAATAACCAGAGCCTGAGCTCGTCTCTATGGAAGGAGCGTAACTCCTTTCCTCCACAATGCGGACATCCATCACATCCAGCTCCAGCACCTGTAAAGGAATAAAGCAGTGTTTTTGACAATATGTGATTTAAGGTACTATATAATTAATGGAAAAAATAATGTGTTTAAATTAATGTGTTTATCAGATATAAATACAAAACTGATGACAGAGAAATATTATAGGGATATTTAAAATTGTTATTAGTGACATTAGAAATAAGACACAAGAATGCTGTAATACTGTTGAGATCAAGTACTAAACACTGTCTATGGGGACATTATAGACTTATAATATGCTAATAGTGACTTATGATAGTAGACCTGTGTACTGGAAAGAGCATGAAATTATTATGTAAAGATTTTTTTTATGTTTCAGTATTGTTAATGTTTCACACCTTCCAGACACCTTTAGGTTTGTTTATTTTTATGCTCTCTGCCTAGGAAATTATTAAATAAGCAACTTAATGAAATATGATACGAAGACGTGTAGTGGAGTTGTTCTGAGATAACTGATTGAGCATTTCTTCCGAGGTGTCTGTCACGAGCTGTGAGCAAATATTTGTTTGTCTCAAAGCAAAGGGTTCTGGTTCAGGGACAACACACAAACACCTATAAAACTGCTACTTGAAGTATGATCTGATACAATGGTAGCTAATCTTACCTGCATCAAGGCTCTGGAAATCCTCTCAAGGTGTGCACCGGAGTTCAGTACCACAGAGACCAGCGGTCCCAGGACTTTTATATAACCCAGAAACACGTTGAGGACAAACAGCTTCTTCTGGTCATCAGAGGTCCTCATCAGTCTGGGCAGGGAGGTGGCCAAAGAGGAGATTCTCTGAAAGTACATCAGTGAAGGTCTGAGCACTGCTGCTGCCACAGCTCTGATTCCTCTGGGAGACCTCTCTGAGAGCGACCTCACACCTACAGGAGAGGAGAAAAGTTTCATTAAACATCTTGGTATCAAGCAGTCTAATCTTTTTGCTACATGAAATGTCATTTAAAGCACACCTCTCTCTGACTCTGGGATCTTCATCATTGACTGCTCCCACCAGCGCTTCCAGTAGCAGCCCCACACACTCTCCCAGTGACTGGCTACACCAGGACAGCAGGTGGTCATCCAGCTCCACCAGCTCTAGTCTAACCTTCCAGTGCTGGTGAGCCGAGGTGCAGGAGATGATCTTCTTCAGGAGCACAGACAGTTTCCCCACCGTGCTCTTCACCCAGTCTTGTGTCCGACGGACCATTAGCTGTCCGATTCTCCCCAGGTCTGATGAGGTCTTCTGGCTCACTGGCCTGAAGCTGGGTGTCATCCAAGACGAGGGCCACAGTCCTGGACCAAACCTGAATGTCAGTGAAAAAGGATTAGTCTAGACTTGTAACAAGGGACACTCTTTTCACAGTTGTATTATCATATAATATACAATATATTTAGAATATGAACTGCAATAATCAACAGAACATTAACCAAAAGTTTTATCTGTCAACTGTTTCATTAATTTAATAAACTAAAGCTAAACACAGAGATATGATACCTTGATGGCCCTGACGGTGACTGTATGGCCTTGTCTCAGATCTCCTGTGATGATTCTGGCTACAGCTGTAGTGATCCCAGGTAAGAATGAAGCCATGGTGCTGCCTATAGTGTCTCTCCTCCGAGGATGGAACTACATGGTCCTGAGTGCAGTCACACTGCAGAGTCAAAGCTTGGAGGCACATCAGCGCTGCTACCTGTATATCTCGAGATTTCTCCTTCTCTGCTAAAGCCAGTAGCAGTGATATGGCAGCTCCCAGTCCAGGCAGCATGATAGGTTCAAAGAGTTTAAAGAAGATATCACCGTAAGCAGCATGAAACAGCGTCCAGGCACCTCAGCACAGCTAATTTCAACTCCTCCGACGTGTCTGCAGGTTTCCCAGGATCAGCTGGAGAGCACAGGCAGAGACAAAGCTCTGAGAACAGACCATGGAGGGTCTCCCAGCTTTGGACACAAGTGTTCTCCAGGACGTGGCACATGGCCTCAGCCACAGCCTGCACCATTTTTCTTTCTTTGCCCGGGACTTAAGGACGAATCGAAGAGGGAAGAGGACATACTCTTGGAGCTGCTGCAACGTGGCATCGTTGACTTCTTTTAATTGGCCACTCAGCGTCTCCACATTGGTCACAGTGGGCTCTCGGGTAAGCAGGACGCAGGCCGGGCGCAGGTAGGCGAATGCAATCTTTGGATCACTGATTTGAGCCATGGTTGGAGGCATGACAGCAGGGGTCACTTTAAGGGGTGAGGAAATAGAAATGAGAAGTGTGAGAATAAGACAAAGGAAACACATGACTGCAGGAAGATAATAAATATATAAATATATAGATAAAATTAACATTTTGATATGAATGTGTCCATTCCTTTCTTAGTGCTTACTAATGAGGTGAAAATTTAACCAGCTGATGCCCCCTAAATGTTAGTAAAGTCGAGTCCATCATAAATATTACTGGTGGAGGTGGAGGTTGTGGGCACGATGATAATGTTTTTCAGAGTCTTTAGTTGTTATACCAACCAGTATTGAGTTGGCAATTGTACACGATGTTATTCTGAGGATTTAATTACAATCCAAAGGCCCACCGTGACATAACAACATCATGTCTATGCAGTGACAACAGTCAGCTAACAGCATGCTGCTAGAGCTGTACGGCGGTAGCGTCAACAAACAGGAAGCGTTAGCTTACCTTCATAGCAGTATAACGAAGCGGAGCCGCTTCACGCAGCAGTAAGTCCATGAAAATGTTTTATTGTTGTTAAACTTGTAATATCGCACACTCTGAAGGGAACGTCATGACTCTGCGTCGACGCGCACATGTTTGACGCAGGGCAAAAAAATACAACTTCCGGGTTTGGCGACGTAGCTTCAGTATAAAAGAGCAAAACATTTTAAAAAGTCTAACCCTTTGTTCAAAACCCGCTACCGTGTTTATTCTGATAAAAAATAATGCTGCGCCATAATTCATATCATTAGTTTAACGTTAGCAAGATACATTTTTAAGTTTGCACTGTGTCAAAAGCATTAAATGGCTTAAGATACGTTTTATTTTGAAAGAAAACGGAAGTTTACCTTTCATTCACTTCCGCTAGCTTGATAGTGACCGGTTTATGTTGTGATTATGTGGATTTAGCTATTTGAAAGACTTATTTTCTTAACATAGCAAATATTTTCATGGCTTTCACTTCTTCCGTCGGTGCCGTGGATCAACGAGACTAATAACGAAGGTAATGGTAGTGTTTTTATAGTCGGTTTTAAAAGTTAGCCTGAATACGGCTAACATTAAGCTAAAACTAGCTGTGATATAGTGGTGGGTCAGCAATTCATGCTCAACATTAGGTTAAATTTTTGGGTAAAGTTGGACTTTAATCGAGAAGATACAGGAACATATTTACTGAGTCTTTGCCATAAATAGATGGCCACTAAAATATGAGACAGGAAGGCCAACTCGTGTTCTCCTGAGATGAGAAAGAAGAATGGCAGGAGTGCGTGAAGAAGTCTACCCAATCAGTCCATCTACTCTGTGCTGAGGTCTGTTTGTTTGAATCCTCTTTAAATCAACCATCCTGTCCGTCCTCAGGTGTCCTGGAGGGCTTGATGCTCTCCATTCCTGCCCCGCCCTGTGCCAAGTGTCAGTATGGATGAAGAAACCCCGAGGCAGCCATCTCTACCTATGGTGCCCAGCTGCAGCAGGTGGAGACAGCCCTGTCAGCTGGCCTGGACCCAGCCCAGCAGTCAGACCTGCTCAAACTGAAAGAGGACCTTTGTCAGCTCATAGAGCTCACAGAGGCCAGTCTGGTGTCTGTCAAGAAGAGTCTGCTTCTGGCCAGCCTGGAGGACAGCAATGGACAGCAGTCAAACACCTACGAGGCAGCGGCTGACACAAACGGTGCAAACGGCAGTTTGAGCGCTGAGTTCGACTTTCTATTCTGAACTCGGGAGTCTTTAGGTAGTAGCTCTGATACTAGAGAGAAGGACAAAGAGGAGGAAGGTGGTGTAGAAGATGGTGAAGATGAGGAGGAAGAGGAAGAAGATGTGCTCAGTGGTACCAAAGTTAGAGCACCCTACAGGACAAAATGGGGACACTGAGTATCACAATGCAATGGTGGTGGGGGCAGAACCACCAGATGGAGAAGAGGAACAAGTAAGAGTGTTCTATGTGTACCCCACCCAGAAGTCTATGAAACCTTGTCCATTCTACCTGGAGGACAAATGTCGCCTCAGATAACTGCAGGTAAGTACCACTTGTTATCTGCCTTTATGTAACAGCAGATATCATCCAGCAAGAGTCACCCATTGTTCACATGATGCAGTTTTTATCCTGACATGGCACCAGAAAAGAGTAGAAAAAATGCCTTCTCCGTTTTTATTGAAGGTTTTCCCATGGTGAAGTGGTGTATGTGTCAGAGCTCAGAGAGTTCCTTGAGAGTGACCTCAGTAATCTTGAAGAAGGCTCGTCCTGCTTGGCCCGACAAGAGGACGGCATCTGGTACCCGGCCAAAATCAAAGGTATTTCATTGACGGGGTCAGTTTTTGAAAATGTACTTTACAGTGACCGCTGTAGCAAAAACAACCGAGACAATCTTAGACGGAGCACTTTCATTCTAGGCTGAATGTTTTTTCTTTATCTAGAAATTGACAGTGGATACTACACTGTGAAGTTTGACTCACTGCTTCTGAAGGATGTTGTGGTCGAGGCCGACTGCATTATCCCGCCTTTAAGAGAAGACGACGACTTTCCTCTGACTCTGACCTGACTCGACACGGAGATGGAGATGACATGGGTTATGCAAAGGTGTGTTTCTGTCAATCAAAACTTGAGCGAGCCAGTCTTTTAAATCTTTCCAAAAGATAAATGTGACCTTGTGGTAAATTATGAGCTTCCTTCAGTTAAATGCCTTGTATTCCTTTCAATGTGCCAATAAAACTTTGCTCATTAATAGTCGTTGGATGGCATTTCTCCCTTTTTATTAACTGACTGCTTTGCTTTTCACTTGTTACCCAACAGTTCTGGACTCTGAAGAATCCACAGTAACGTCAAACAGCGCAAATTTCGGTGGCTGGGAGGCACACACCAGAGGCATCGGATCCAAGCTTATGCTCAAAATGGGCTATGAGTATGGAAAAGGTAAGTGAAAGAGCAACATTCACAGACGTTTTAGGTTTTGAAGTCATAGTGTCCTGTCCTGATCACATGAGTCATGTGTGGTTTGCTTAAGATCGTTTCATTTAAATTGAGTGACACGTTGCTCATCAGCATTTGATAAAAAGCAATGTAACATGTACAACACACCTCTTTATAACCTCTCTGTCATGCAACCAACATAGTGCCTCAGTTGTATTGTCGCGTCATAGCAAGAAAGTTTTGACCCCACCAGGGTCGACTGAGGCATATACTGTATGTATTCATATATGCCAGGACATCCTAATGACAATAAAAAACATTACTATGAATAGACACACAAGTAGAATTCTAACTTTAAGCTGTTGGGTATCATAAGTTAAAAGACACTAGAGGGCGACAAGAGTCATTTTAAAAAAGCATAATCACATACCGTACCTTAAAATATATGTTTAAACATAGTGTGCTTTTATTAGTCTGTGTTTGTTTGTGCAGTTTCTTTTTGTCATTCCTCTTTTGAGTCCATAACTGCACGTTTCTACATAAATTATTGTATTGATAATATTTAGGCACTCTAATTGCATTTGGTATTGAGTTTAGCTGATTGAAATTCAATATGAAATAGGTATTTTTACATATAAAAATGTGTTGTAATAACAGAATGCATTTTTCCCTGTATACACAGTAGATGTACAAAATGAAATGTGTTCCTCTTCCTCACCTTGTGGTTTTGTTTTCTCAGGCTTAGGAAAAATGCAGGAGGGTCGAGTAGAGCCAGTCATGGCAGTGGTCCTACCCAAAGGAAAGTCTCTGGACCAGTGTGCTGAGCTCACCCAGAGACGCACCCACAGCAAGGCCGCAAAGATGGCACACAGGCAAGCAGGCCAAAGAAACGCAGCCTCGAGCCGCCACCGGAGGGCGCCATAACGTCTTTGACTTTTTGAACCACAAGCTAGGAAGCAAGAGCATAGATCCTGCTGAGGGGGGTGCTGCTGCGCCATCAGCAGCCACAGGCGTGGAGGCTTACACGGGAGGAAAAGGTACCAAGAGGAGTCTTAATGTGAAGCTGTTCCAGGCTGCTGAGAGGGTGTCCCAGACTGAGAGGGAGATCCAGAAACTGAGTGAGTCACTCAGCAGACAAACAGGAAGGTCAGTACTGAGTTCTCTAAGTGTTGTTTGTTTATTGTACATTTCTATACATCTAATCTGACTTCTGAGAAAGCTGGAACTGATCATTACTGTAATGATTATTTAATTCCAGTGGCGCCTCAACTCCCTGTTATCCTGTTATCTCCTCCATAGAGGGTGCACAGTACATACATACTGCTTACAAAACTAAAATCTGTTGTATGAGCGTTACTATGAAGTTCCAGTCAAGTAAAGTGGTGATTAATCTGATTCACAAATGAGAAAGCTTGTGGGAGTTGTGGACAAAAAAAAAAAATGTAAATGAGGTGTGAAGATTCGAGGTTTGACACTTGTTTCCGTGGCCAACTTATTCTGGAAAAGTGCAGATAAAAACCAACTTGTCTCCTCGTCTCTCCCACCTCCTAATCTATTTGTTGTTTGTGTGTGCAAAGGACGCGCCCAGAGTGAAGCAGCTGGAAGAGAAGCTATCAGCGTGCCGGCTGCTGGCCCAGCAGAAAGCCCAGGAGCTGTCCATCCAGAGCGAGCACAGGAAGGCTGACACACACAAGAAGATGACTGAGTTCTAAGCTCAGTTCCTCAAAGACTTGGAGGATAAAAGGAAGCACTGCTCGCCTCAAATGAACTTTTTGTCTTGCCTGTTGCCAGTTATTTGCTACACTGTTTGGTTTTTTAAGACATTTTTTAATGTTATTTCTCACCGTATCATGGACTTGTGCTGCGGTGGTGCCCACTTTATGCAGAATGGATCATTTCTGCTTCTCATTTTATTTTCAAGGACTGAGTGGTTTTATTTTTGTGTGAACGGTTGTTCAGCTTCAAATTGTACAGTTAACAACAATGTGACAAATAACATTTGATTTGTAATGAATATTTTGTCTCAGAGTATTTGTCTTTATCGGCACTAAAAACTCTGCTTTGTGTTCTTTCTCTTTCTTTTTCACAACGCGCTTTACACAGCTAAATTCCAGTAAAGAAATGTTTCACTATAGAATTTTTAATGTGGCCTTGTTATATGGTTTAGTAACTGTATGGAACATTTTGAATGTGAAGGAATTGTTTTTTTCATCCTCTGGTCACTTGCACAGTTAGCATTCTTCTATAAAACAGCCGGCATTATCATTCACCTTGATCTTGTAGAAGATATATTAATGTTACATCTAGAGCTCTTATTTTGTCATTTTCATACAAAATCCACTCAAATCTGGGATTTGTTGCTTTTCTCTGTCGTAAAACTGAACTGAATTTTATGCTTTGGGTTTTGGACTGACAAACAAGACTTTGAAGTCTGAGAAACTGATGGACGTTGACATTTTAGAGCAAACGATAAATGGTTCTGATACTGTGGTGCTTGTACCACAGCCTTTGAGTGTTACGCGCAGGAACCTCTGAAATATATTTTTAATTAAGTAAATACATTTAGAAACAATGAACAAAATACTACAAAAGCCTCTGTTAATAGTACTAAAGACATTTTTGTTTGTGTTCAGTCTGCAGGAGCAGCTGAGGCGCCTGTACCCGACTGAAGACTCGCATTTGGCGCCAAACCTGAGAGCACATTACACACATACTCATGCCATCATTTCTGTCCAGAGCCACACCACACTGTCCAGATGACATGAAGAGAGAGGTAAGACCCACACACACATGCACACACACACATTTAAACTGGTCTTTCCTACATAATACTGCTGCAACAGAGTTTTGCCATTAAAAAAAATAAATCACTGGACAAAATTACAGTTTAAAATGTTTAAATTGAGTCTTTGTGTCTCTGTTTTTTCGTCTTGTGTGTTGCAGCTGCTCAGCAGTATGACGGAGTGTTTGTGTGTAGATGTGCAGAGTCTAGGAGTGTGGAGGCAGCTCTATACCAAACACTTACCCCAGTCCAGGTGAGTTATACATGTGACGTCTGTGACAAAAACATATATCAAGTGATATGTCTTTAAACGTTTCTGGATTTCATCTGTTTATAAAGTGATAGATATAGCTGACTGTGTCTCTTTCTTCTTCAGTCTGCTGTTGAACCACCTACTGAAGTCCTGGAATATCCTGCCACCAAAGGTACAACTCCTGATATGAGGTTTAAACCAAACTCACCCACCTCTCCTTTTTTGATATCTTTAATTACCTTGTGTTGTTTGCTTTATTTTCCATTTTCAGCTCCAAAGAACCTTGAAGAAACAATCCAGTCTTTTAAAGTGACCAACGAGGAGATGAGAGACTCTGTTGAATCTCAGGACCTTCAGGAGTGCAATAACTGTGCCAGGTGAGACGGACAGTCACTGTAAAACCTGAATTAAGCCACAAAACACATTTTTTAATGGTGTTTTTAATGCTTGATTTTGCTCAGTATTTCTCTCCTGTCTCCAGAACCTGCAGGTAAAGATGCGTGGTCGGGTTCCTGGTCCAAACTGCTCATGGTTGTGCTCGTTTGCCGCCGCTTCATCACTCACGCACATCAGATCCCACGGCTCCTTCGCAGGTCAGTCCGAGTCCTGTTTTACTCACCGCAATCACTAATCTTTATCTTTATGGCAGGACTTTACAAGGCTGTTTCCATTAACTCTTTTGGGAGGGTTGTTTACGTGTGTGTGTGTGTGTGTGTTGTGTGTTTCAGATTCCACCACAGCCAGACATCTGCAACTCAGGGTCACAGCCCGATCTCAGCAGGCCTGGGGCAAAATAACAGTCTACACCAAACAGGGCTTCAGGTACTAAACATCACCTCAAACATCCATGCTTAACTCCTTAGGATTTGTACTAGCTTGTATCAAACACACTCCAGACAGTGTCATGAGCTTCTTAAAGATTTATATAGTTATATTCATTTGCATGACATTTGTGTGTATAATATAGCTAAAAAAATCTAACTTGTGTTGGAGCACTAAATAAATTTAACTTCATGGATCTAACAGTCAGAGGGGCCATGACTAATCTTTAAACTCACCAGATGTTTCTTTGCTGTTTGTGCAAATTTAACTTTTGTGTGTTTTTGTGTAGTTGGTTGGAGACAAACACTCCTCATTATTACTCTGAGTGTGTTCGTGTCGTGGGCCACTGATGGAACAAGGTCTGAAAGGCAAAACAGCAGCCGTTTTCATCTCTGAAAACACCACGCAGTTTATCCTCTGTCAAAGAAAAGACTCACAGGCCATAGAATGGGTAAGGCTGTGAATGAATCAGTGCTTTCTTGAATAAAAGTGATCTAACAGTCATGAGTTTATATTGTTGACTCGTGTCTCACCTCTGTGTATCTTTGCCCAGGTGAACACCAACACTCCAGACAGTGTGTTCCAGGTGTTGGCATATTCAAAGGAGGTCCTCCTCTCCTCCACAACTACATCCTGCCAGCGCTGGCGCATATCTGAACTGCTAACGAGCATGGACCAACCTACAGGAATCCTGCAAGTCAGTACCTTTCACCTGGCTTTAATATTTCCTTTGTGTCAGAGCTGGTTGCAATCAGCAACTACACCATTAGCTAGAAAAGTTTGAAACTAGGTAGTGGTTACTAAGTGTATAGGACCAGTTGTTGGACCAAGAGCTAACCTAAAAAAAAAGTGCTTTCTGTTTTTCCTGCAGCGGCGAGGTGTCAGTATCGTATTCTGCAGGGCCACGCTTGTCCTTCACCAACTCGACGTGGCAGCTGCTCCAACACACGACTGCCATCAAGACGTGGGCTCAGGAGCTGCTGACACGAGCGTGATAAACATCACAGATGCTGACTAATTTACACACACAGTATACACACATGAAGTTATAAACACACGCACACACTGACCCAATCTGTGGCTGCCTTTCAGAGCTGTGATTGGACATTGTGGGGTCAGACAAACTCTCACTCAAACAAACAAACAAAAACGGACCCTTCGATCTCTTTGTTTTGGCTAAATTTTTAAATCAGTTTGCTGTTGTATAGATGTTTTTTCTACCAACCTTAAACTTTTTGTCACTTGCTAGATGCAGAGGTCGATCTCTCTCTGTCCCTGAGTTTTCTACTGCGAATTTCAACTGTTGGGTTAAACAGATTGTGTAATTTATATATAAAAAAAAAAAAATGTAGGTTTGTAGATGATTTATAAACCATTTTTATTTAAAGATATAAAAAAAGTATTATGTGAAACTTGGTAAAGGCCAGGAAAAAGACCAGAAGAAACACAAAATGATATTCCAGACTTCACCACGCTTTCATCTCCAACACCTGGTCCAATCAGATGCAGTATGTTCGTGTCACCCAGTGAGAAGCTTTCAGCGTGTAAGGAGTCACATCTGCCGGTGGATTGACTCTTCAGAGGATTTAAAATGGACTGCATACCCGTAAATCAACACACAATGAAGTCTCACAAGTCCAAACAGTCCAGAAAAAGAAGAAGCCTCACCGTCTCGCCTTGCTTCATCATGCCTGACCGCTGTTCCTTTCGCTGCGTCATAGCTCAACACCTGAGCGGCCATGTGCTCATACTGAAGGCTGTTTTTTGGCGTGTATGTGTGTGTGTGTGCGCACGTGTGTGTGTGTGTGTGTGCGCATGTGGATCAACAAGCTTATTCTCAATAATGGGATCATCCGTGCCAACATCCTCCTGTGGGCGAAACATGACAAAGAATAAACCCTCTGGGCAAGCCAAACACTTCTGACCAGCTGATTTATGAACCCCTCCATGTAAACACAATGTTTGGGTGGATATGGCAACGACTATGTCTTACTTTGTAATGTAAATGATTTATAATAAAGACTTCAACCCCAGTCACTGCTTTTAACTGGTTGTATTTTGTTTCGTGTGAGAAGGTCCATGACAACTCCTTAAACTCTAACTGCTGATGAAGAACATGTGGTATGATCAGAACAGCCCCTAAATGCACGTGTGCTTATTGTTTTTCCTAAAATGACACTAATCGTTTTGTTTTGCATCTTTATTTTTATGTTCTCTTCATTACCTTTCCTTAACATTTTATTAACAAAGGATTAATTATAGATTTCATTCAGGATGTTGTTGAAACTTACAAAAATACAGCATGTAAATTTCATCATGCCAGTGTTAAAACTGGGACAAAACCAATAAAACTATAAGCAATTATCCTGAAACATGATTAGATAAGATTAAACTTTATTGTTACTGCACAAAATACAAGTACTGAGGCAATGAAATGCAGATTGGCATCTAACCAGAATTTTAAAAATGTAAATATGTATAGGGATATAACAATAACAGTGGAGATATATACAGTATTAGCAGTATGAGCAGAGTGAAATTAATACACTAAAATATATACAGCTTGCGACAGTAATTATAGGTGTATAATACGCACAGTATTAACAGTAATTGTATAGTGCGGGTGTATGTACAAGTAATTATAATAAACAGCTAGATATGAATACACTATAGGTCAGATATGTACAGTGTAGACAGCTGCACCGCCTGACATGAACCTGATGTGTTAGTTTGTAGTGTAACTATCATACAGTTCCATTCTAGTCATCTCAGGTGACCGGTTACTTTTCAGCCCCTTCGATAGCTCAGTTGGTAGAGCGGAGGACTGTAGAGTTCAAACGTAAGACATCCTTAGGTCGCTGGTTCAAATCCGGCTCGAAGGAGGTAACTTTTCTGTTCATCTTTAATACGAATGAACTACATTTGTAGGTGAAACTTGCGTTAGGCTAGGCCATCTTGTGGCACTTGTACGTTTCTACAAAATACTGTTTATTACCAACTTTTTTAAATGTACGACTGGATAAAAGACCTTTATTGTTTCTTTATTGTGTGTCCACAAAGTACACATTCCTATATCCAGTTTTTAATATAGTTACTTCAAACTACTGCACACAGAAAAGGTAATAGTTAACACTACATTTCACTTTTATTTTGAAGTTTTGAAACACATCGTGTGTAGTTCACCTGTCATACAGTTCCATTATAGTCATTTCAGGTGGCTTCTTGGACTCCAGCCCCTGATAGCTCAGTTGGTAGAGCGGAGGACTGTAGAGTTCAAACATAAGACATCCTTAGGTCGCTGGTTCAAATCCGGCTCGAAGGAGGTAACTTTTCTGTTCGTCTTTAAAACGAATGAACATACAGTTTACCAAATGCTTAGGCTTTGTCTTAGTATTAGTATTAGTGTGATTTTAACGCCATAACACGCCACAAAGGCGGCGTGGAGGTAACGTAGCTTAGCAGCGCCAGCGTCACTTCTCTGTATGTACCTGACAGACACTCCCAGTGTCACCTTTATAAAGTAGTTTGTCCACTTACCTGTCGCACTGGTTTAGCTCAGTGGTTACTTCGAACAAATTCTTTCTATCCCTCCCCGGGATCGAACCACAGGCGCTGTCCAGTGCTTTTGTTTTTTTTGAAAAAGATTTTTCATTATTTGTTTATTTACATTTTAATTTCAGCATTTATTTATTTTGTTCTGTATTTAATTCTGCATCTGTGTTTTATGCTGTTGTTTTTTTTGGACTTTTTAAAGTAGTATATTTTAATGCATTAAAGACTGTTAATGAAACCCTTTTAACAAACGTATTTATTACCTTTTAATCATGCTTAATGTCTTAATGAACTAAATTAACTGTGGATTGTAAAACATAAAAATTATATAAACAAGCGTATAAAACCTGTGTCAGTTACAAAACCCCAAAATATTATGTCACTGTTGTTACCATAGAAAATCTTAACTGAATTGTGAAAAAATGAGGTTGATGGCAAATTTATGTGTTATTTGACTTCTCTTTATTTTTAATACTTGAAAGTACATTTAACAGCTAACTTACCCTTCCTTGTATGTACCTGACAGACACTCCCAGTGTCACCTTTATAAAGTAGTTTGTCCATCTATCTGTCGCACTGGTTTAGCTCAGTGGTTACTTCGAACAAATTCTAGTTGAATACTGCTCTCCATCCCTCCCCGGGATCGAACCACGGGCGCTGTCCAGTGCTTTTGTCTTCTCTCTTTTTCAAACATGAAAACACATTTACAAACCTGTAAAGTAGTTTGCCCACCTCAGATCTGCTTAAATCTCTTTCATTTCGCGGATCTTTCCCTCTCAGGTATCAGCCTTCGTGTACAGTCCAGTGTTTTCTACTTCCTGAGTTATGACGGGGGGAACGAGCGTCTGTATAATCTCCTCCAATCACGTTGCCCCATTTCCATCTTTCTCCATCTTTGCTGTCAGCCAATCACAGTGGTCCTTCTCCAAAATTGCTGGGACGGACCAATCGCAGCCCACCATTTCCATCTTTCTGACAGCCAATCACGATGGCTCTTCTCCAAAATTCAGGCGTCTTTCCCTACGAAAGGTAAATATATCGCTAATATCATTGTATTCTGTTAACTATCTAGCTTGGACGATGTTAACACTCGTTACAATATTGTATTAAGTCAACTATTGACTTAATAAACATTGACTTGAAAAAAAAACAAAGGGTAACGAGAGATCGAATGAGACAAACATTAAAACCTTCTAATTTCTTCATAACAAACTAAGGCAAAATGGTCTACGTATACTTACTTTCGAGTCAGAATCAATCTGAACTCCAGCCTGTGAGCCAAGTCCAGCTGGTCCAAGATTGTCTTGCTGGAGGAAAGATATGTTGTCTTGCAACCAGAGCACCAGCCATATATATATATATTCAATGTATATCGTGTCTTCCGTTAGTATCAATGACAATATTAAGAAATTTAATATTACATTTGTAGGTGAAACTTGCGTTAGGCTAGGCCATCTTGTGGCACTTGTACGTTTCTACAAAATACTGTTTATTACCAACTTTTTAAAATGTACGACTGGATAAAAGACCTTTATTGTTTCTTTATTGTGTGTCCACAAAGTACATATTCCTATATCCAGTTTTAATATAGTTACTTCAAACTACTACACACAGAAAATGTAATAGGTAAAACTACATTTCACTTTTATTTTGAATATTTGAAACACATCGTGTGTAGTTCACCTGTCATACAGTTCCATTATAGTCATTTCAGGTGACTAGATGGAGTCTAGCCCCTTCGATAGCTCAGTTGGTAGAGCGGAGGACTGTAGAGTTCAAACATAAGACATCCTTAGGTCGCTGGTTCAAATCCGGCTCGAAGGAGGTAACTTTTCTGTTCATCTTTAAGACGAATAAACATGCAGTTTAGCAAATGCTTAGGCTTTATCTTAGTGTGATTTTAACGCCATAACACGCCACAATGGCGGCGTGGAGGTAACGTAGCTTAGCAGCGCCAGCGTCACCTCTCTGTATGTACCTGAAAGACACTCCCAGTGTCACCTTTATAAAGTAGTTTGTCCATCTATCTGTCGCACTGGTTTAGCTCAGTGGTTACTTCGAACAAATTCTCCATTGGGAGATACTGCTCTCCATCCCTCCCCGGGATCGAACCACGGGCGCTGTCCAGTGCTTTTGTCTTCTCTCTTTTTCCAAACATGAAAACACATTTACAAACCTGTAAAGTAGTTTGCCCACGACAGATCTGCTTAAATCTCTTTCATTTCGCGGATCTTTCCCTCTCAGGTATCAGCCTTCGTGTACAGTCCAGTGTTTTCTACTTCCTGAGTTATGACGGGGGGAACGAGCGTCTGTATAATCTCCTCCAATCACGTTGCCCCATTTCCATCTTTCTCCATCTTTGCTGTCAGCCAATCACAGTGGTCCTTCTCCAAAATTGCTGGGACGGACCAATCGCAGCCCACCATTTCCATCTTTCTGACAGCCAATCACGATGGCTCTTCTCCAAAATTCAGCCCGCCGGACTTCAGGTGTCTTTCCCTACGAAAGGTAAATATATCGCTAATATCATTGTATTATGTTAACTATCTAGCTTGGTCGGTGTTAACACTCGTTACAATATTGTATTAAGTCAACTATTGACTTAATAAACATTGACTTGCAAAAACAAAACAAAGGGTAACGAGAGATCGAATGAGACAAACATTAAAACCTTCTAATTTCTTCATAACAAACTAAGGCAAAATGATCTATGTATACTTACTTTCGAGTCAGGTTGTCTTGCAACCAGAGCACCATATATCAATGTATATCGTGTCTTCCGTTAGTATCAATGACAATATTAAGAAATTTAATATTACATTTGTAGGTGAAACTTGCGTTAGGCTAGGCCATCTTGTGGTACTTGTACGTTACTACAAAATACTGTTAAATTACCAACTTTTTAAAATATACGACTGGATAAAAGACCTTTATTGTTTCTTTATTGTGTGTCCACAAAGTACATATTCCTATATCCAGTTTTTAATATAGTTACTTCAAATTACTGCACGCAGAAAATGTAATAGGTAAAACTACATTTCACTTTTATTTTGAATATTTGAAACACATCGTGTAGTTCACCTGTCATACAGTTCCATTATAGTCATTTCAGGTGGCTTCTTGGACTCCAGCCCCTTCGATAGCTCAGTTGGTAGAGCGGAGGACTGTAGAGTTCAAACATAAGACATCCTTAGGTCGCTGGTTCAAATCCGGCTCGAAGGAGGTAACTTTTCTGTTCGTCTTTAAAACGAATGAACGTACAGTTTAGCAAATGCTTAGGCTTTGTCTTAGTGTGATTTTAACGCCATAACACGCCACAAAGGCGGCGTGGAGGTAACGTAGCTTAGCAGCGCCAGCGTCACCTCTCTTTATGTACCTGACAGACACTCCCAGTGTCACCTTTATAAAGTAGTTTGTCCATCTATCTGTCGCACTGGTTTAGCTCAGTGGTTACTTCGAACAAATTCTAGTTGAATTACTGCTCTCCATCCCTCCCCGGGATCGAACCACGGGCGCTGTCCAGTGCTTTTGTCTTCTCTCTTTTTCCAAACATGAAAACACATTTACAAACCTGTAAAGTAGTTTGCCCACGACAGATCTGCTTAAATCTCTTTCATTTCGCGGATCTTTCCCTCTCGGGTATGAGCCTTCGTGTACAGTGTTTTCTACTTCCTGGACTTGGGACAACCCACTACAACAACAGAACACTATATGGTAAGCTGAAGAGTACGACGGGGGATTAGCTCAAATGGTAGAGCGCTCGCTTAGCATGCGAGAGGTAGCGGGATCGATGCCCGCATCCTCCAAATTATTGCTTTCTTTACCTCCAAAACGATACGCTTTCCCCGAGTTTAACATTATTGTCTTGAAGTATGGCAAGAAACTAAATGTCTAATAGGTTCATATGAATTTTTATGCTGTTCTACAGAGCTCCTGAAGTCTGGAATTGTGTTTGTTAATGATGTGTCATGTTGTCATCTTGGAGGTGTGTTTGGACGGGAGGGGACATGCTCTGCTTCAGAATGTCACAGTACAGATTAATGTTTCGCTCAGTGAAGTGCAGCTCAGTGCTGCCAGCACTCATGCAGCCCCAGACCATGATGCTACCACCACCATGCTTCACTGTAGGCAAGACACAGTTGTCTTGGTACTCCTCATCGCCACATACACTGGACACTATCTGATCTTTTTACTAACCTAACAAAAACTATCTGTTTCCGAACCTGTTTACTAAAAAATGTACTAAACTAACTAACTAGTTTGGATCAGCACTGAGCTGCACTTCACTGAGGGAAACATTATGTGACATTCTGAAGCAGAGCATGTCCCCTCCCGTCCCCCTCACCCTTGGAAACCGGGCCGCAGGGCACGATAACGACCCCAAACACACCTCCAAGATGACAACATGACACATCATCATCACATCATTAAACTCGGGGAAAGCGTATCGTTTTGGAGGTAAAGAAAGCAATAATTTGGAGGATGCGGGCATCGATCCCGCTACCTCTCGCATGCTAAGCGAGCGCTCTACCATTTGAGCTAATCCCCCGTGATGCCTTTGCTTTTTCTGACGTGTTTATATATACATACTCATAGTTTATGGTTTCTCAATGGCCATCCTGATTTGAGTTATAGTTAAGTCATTCACGAAACTGCTTACGGAATAAAATACGAGACAGACGTCTTAAATTTACACAAACTATAGTCTATAGACTAATCTCCCCTTCACATCCTCCTTTGTCTCTGGTCAGACATGTGTTTCATGCGCGTGCACGTGTAGATAAGAGGGACACACACACATTCTTTCTAATGCGCGTTTCACACAGACACACACACAAACACTATAAAAGAGGTGTTGGCTTATAATCCCCAAACTTGAGACCTCTGTTAAAATGAATGATTTATCTGGCTGTACACCTCCACAGTTTGTCCGATGAGAACGATTAATATGATGGTGACACTCTCTGTTCTTCCGAATGGTTTATTTAAGAAATGAAATAGTAGGTGTGTGTGTGTGTGGTAACTGCAAAGACAATAAGAAAAGTACGTAAACAAATATGACATTTTAAACATCTGAAATAGTAACGAATAAAAACAATATGATATGAAATAAACAAGTACGAATAATGACATATATGATGACGAAGTGAGACAGGTGATAAAACACAGAAACACCACACGTGATAAAATGAACAAACTAAATACAGTACTCACTTCTTATGGACGCACACAGAATATGAAAAGGGAAAAAAAACACCGTCGAAAATATGAAAGGGAGTGGTAAAAGTCCAACTGAACTACAATGAAAAGAAGTGCCAGCAGTGTCTCAAAGAGAGAGAAAAGAAAAAGAGGGGTAGTTGAAAATGTTTCACATTTTGTATAAAAATATCCAATTGAATTTAACAATTTCATCAAAAAACAGCAAAAGTAGTAAATAAAAAGTAAAATAAAAATAAATAAAGCTTTGGCTGTTTAGGACTGCTTGGATGCTTTGAAAAGCCATTGCTTTGTCTTCAAGATATACCCTCCCAATGACAAGTAATGTTTATTTCTTTTTCTATTAATATAATGATAACATTAAAACGTGCTACTATGGGACAACATGGACAGTTTTTTAATGATGGACACACTGAGACATAAATGATGGTACAATAAGATTTAATGAACACAAGATCTAAAATAAATAAATATTGAAAAGAACACACACACATATATATATTATCTCACAAAAGAGGGTGCATCCCTCACATTTTTGAAAAACCTTTATTACATCTTTTCATGGGACAACACTATAGAAATGACACTTTTATATAACTTAAAGTAGTCAGTGTACAGCTTGTGTAACTGTATAGATTTACTGTCCTTTGAAAATAACTCTAGACACAGCCATTAATGTCTCAACAGTTGGCAACAAAAATGAGTACACCTCACAGTGAACGTGTCTAAATTGTGCCCAAAGTGTCAATATTGAGTGTGACCACCATTATTAACTAGCACTGCTTTCACCCTCCAGGACATGGACTTCACCAGAGCTGCACAGGTTGCTGCTGGAGTCCCCTCTCTCTCTCTCTCTCTCTCTCTCTCTCTCTCTCTCTCTCTCTCTCTCTCTCGCTCTCTCGCTCTCTCTCCTCCATGATGACATCACAGAGCAGGTGGACGTTGGACACTTTGCTCTCCTCCACCGTCTGCTGCAGGATGCCTCACAGGTGCTCCACTGGGTCTAGGTCTGGAGAGTCACCATCACCTTCATCTTCAGCTTCCTCAGCAAGGCAGTTGTCATCTTGGGGGTGTGTTTGGGGTCGTTATCGTGCCCTGCGGCCCGGTTTCCAAAGGGGTGGGATGGGGGTAATGCTCTGCTTCAGAATGTCACAGTACAGATTAATGTTTCCCTCAGTGAAGTGCAGCTCAGTGCTGATTCAAACTAGTTAGTTTAGTACATTTTTTAGTAAACAGGTTCGGAAACAGATTTTTGTTAGGTTAGTAAAAAAAATAGTTCTTGTTAGGTTAGTAAAAATCAGATAGTGTCAGATAGTGTCCAGTGTATGTGGCGACAGCCTGATGAGGAGTACCAAGACAACTGTGTCTTGCCTACAGTGAAGCAAACACAATTCCAGACTTCAGGAGCTCTGTAGAACAGCATAAAAATTCATATGAACCTATTAGACATTTAGTTTCTTCCCATACTTCAAGACAATAATGCTAAACTCGGGGAAAGCGTATCGTTTTGGAGGTAAAGAAAGCAATAATTTGGAGGATGCGGGCATCGATCCCGCTACCTCTCGCATGCTAAGCGAGCGCTCTACCATTTGAGCTAATCCCCCGTGATGCCTTTGCTTTTCTGACGTGTTTATATATACATACTCATAGTTCATGGTTCCATGCACTGAGCTGCACTTCACTGAGCGAAACATTAATCTGTACTGTGACATTCTGAAGCAGAGCATTACCGCCATCCCACCCCTTTGGAAACCGGGCCGCAGGACACGTTAACGACCCCAAACACACCCCCAAGACGACAACTGCCTTGCTGAAGAAGCTGAAGATGAAGGAGATGGTGACTCTCCAGACCTAGAACCAGTGGAGCACCTGTGAGGCATCCTGCAGCAGACGGTGGAGGAGAGCAAAGTGTCCAACGTCCACCTGCTCTGTGACGTCATCATGGAGGAGAGGGAGAGAGAGAGGACTCCAGCAGCAACCTGTGCAGCTCTGGTGAAGTCCATGTCCTATATCTTAAAGCCAAAGCAATGGTCTTCATAATAAATACAAATTATGAAGTATCAATCAATAATCAATCAATACAATAACATCAAATTGCTATGGATTTTAAATCGGGAGTAATACCTCAGGAAAACATCTGGTACCGTGATCTCGCGAGACCACTAAGGGGAGACGTTCTCATGGCAACGGACAAACAATCTCAGAGAGGGAGAAACTTACCGGCAACAACAAACCGTCTTTGGCAACAACACGAGTTAAACAGAACAGATCGCTAAACATGAATCTGAACGTCAGTTTATTTACGTTGAACTAACGCTTAACCGTAAACAGTTACGTCATTTCAAAAGAAACGCTCTTACCGAGCACGGCTCTGTCGTCCTTCATAAAATAATAACTGTTGGAGTAAAGTTTGCCTTTGTCTCGAGTCTGCCCACGCGCGTTTCTTCTCTGTGTTTTGAACAGCGCGCGCAAGTCCCTTAAAAAAAAAAGGATAACCAGACAGGACCGGAAGCGGAAACACAATTTCCAGTCATCGAGTTACCGCCGTAAAAGCGTCAAAGGACTTCTGGTCCATGCCGTCAAAATAAAAGTTCAGTGTAGCCATAACCAGACAAATCTATAAAACATATTTGTTTTGAACTATTTTTAATTTTAAAAAGAAATCAGCAGAGAGTAAAATACTGTTACTTTTCTTTTCAAAGCATCCAAGCAGTCCTAAACAGCCAAAGCTTTATTTATTTTTATTTTACTTTTTATTTACTACTTTTGCTGTTTTTTGATGAAATTGTTAAATTCAATTGGAAATTTTTATACAAAATGTGAAACATTTCCAACTACCCCTCTTTTTCTTTTCTCTCTCTTTGTTTATTTATTTATTTATTCATTCATTTTCCCACATTTAATTACTTATTTATTTTTGTTATTTTCATTTACTTATATAATTTTGCACTTAAACCCTGTTAAATGCACTTCTGTGTTATTAAGCAGATCAAAGATGGAAAGCAGCAGACAAAATATCATTTGTTCACAGTAAAAATTACTGCATGATCCTGGAAGTCAATCTGTACAGGGAAGTGTAATCTGATTGTTATATTGTTGTTGTTGATGTTATCATGTAGCATTAAAGATTAATTATAATTATTTTTTATAATATATTACAAACGAAGTGTGTGTGTGTGTGTGTGTAAATTAAAAGTAAATCAAAGGGTAAGCATGGACTGAAATCCCCTTCCAAACAAGTCAATGGCAAATTTGTAGAATGTCAAGCTTTTATTTTGTAAAACAAGTTTGGGTACTTCCGGTCTGCTACATGCTAACTCTTTGTAGCTTGCTGCATCTGAGCAACAACTTCCCGGGTCAGCTCGTACACGCGAAAAGTGACAGCAGCGGCGCTCAGTCGGCTCACAGATCATCATATTTGATTTTGTTCATAATAATAACGTGTCAGCTCTCAAACAATAAACTCTTCATCTTTTATTGGCGAGTTTTAATTGACTTAAAATGGTGTTTTACTTCACAAGTGCCGGTGAGTAAAGCTCGCACAGATGTTAGCCATTAGCCTGTTTAGCCTGTACTCTTTAAAGC
The DNA here is from genome assembly GCA_036365135.1 of Miichthys miiuy. Classification (NCBI taxonomy): domain Eukaryota; kingdom Metazoa; phylum Chordata; class Actinopteri; family Sciaenidae; genus Miichthys; species Miichthys miiuy. The sequence continues at coordinate 61,875 of JAAROE010000166.1, read as the reverse complement.
TGTTTTATGTGTTTGTGCCACATTAATGTCTGTGTCTGTAACTGTGTGTCTGTGCTTCGTCTCTCAGTGGTGAACCCTCCCTACACGATCTACATGGGGAAAGACAAATATGAGAGTAAGTGAGTTATCGTTAGGAAGCACACACACACACACACACACACACACACACACACTTTAATACACTTTAATACTTGATGGTGTGTTTTTATATAAAGCCTGTGTGTGTTAATGATTAACTTACTGATTGTTTTTGCAGATGAGGATCTGATAAAGTACGGCTGGCCTGAAGACATCTGGTGAGACTTTAAAAGCTTATAATAAAACATCTGTTAGTATTATTACCAAGAAAAATCAGTACAATGAACAGCTGTTTTTCATGTCCAGGTTTCATGTGGACAAACTGTCTTCAGCTCACGTTTATCTGAGACTGCCAAAGGTAAGAGGCGAGGTACACCCACCATGGACAAATTAACAGGATAAGTTGCATGTCTTTGGACTGTGGGAGGGAAGCCCGGAGAGAACCTACGCACACACTGGGAGAACATGAACTCCACACAGAATAATCAATAATTATTAACATTTTAAGAGTCTGTTGTTGTATGCACTATAACGAGGTAAAAGATCCATCGACCACTTAGTTTAAAGGATACTGATGGCTTTAGTTGAATAGGCAGTGCTGATTCCTCTGTGTCTTTTCTAGGGTCATACAATAAATGATATCCCCCCGGAGGTGCTGATAGACTGTGCACAGCTGGTGAAAAACAACAGCATCCAAGGTAAAAAAAAAGGATCTCAGGTTTCAAGTTTCACAATGAGCCTTTAAACCAGAGCCGTGATCAACGTGCACGAGATCTGCTATATTTAAAGGTCATCCTTTAAACCTGCATGCTACAAATACACTGAGAAATCATCCTGTCAAAGCCTTTTTTTTCCTGTTACTTTGTGAGTGACACATGCAGTATTACCTTATCTTCAGTGTATGTTAAAGCAAACTATGTTGTGTGCTGTCAGGCTGCAAGATGAACAACATCAACGTGGTTTACACACCGTGGGCCAACCTGAAGAAAACCGGCGACATGGACGTGGGACAGATCGGCTTCCATCGACAGAAAGAGGTCTGTCCACTCTTAACTGTGATGGATTACACCAATGAGTTGTTCAGTTCAGGTGTTTCATGCTCGCGATGTGTTTCCCAGGTGAAAATTGTGGCCGTGGAGAAGAAGGTCAACGAGATCGTAAACCGTCTGGAGAAGACGAAAGACGAACGCTTCCCTGACCTGGCGGCAGAGAAAGAGTCGAGAGACAGAGAGGAGAGGAACGAGAAGAAAGCTCAGCTCCAAGACCAGAAGAAGAGAGAGAAGGAGGAGCAGAAGAGGAAAAAAGAGATGGAGGAACTCAAGTAGGTCCTTAAACTCTGAACAAAGTGCTTGTTTTTTATATAGTTTTCCTCATGACATTAGTAAAGTTAGACTGAAGAAAATCTCCTTTACGCTTATGGATTTGTTATGTTTTGGTTTCTGTCTTCAGGAACTATACTTCACTGATGAAGAGTGAAAACATGAAGACTAATGAGGTGAGGACAGATCTCCACATCTATATTTTGTTTTTCATGAACGGGTCATCAGATGTACCACGATGTGTTTTCCTACTTAACGGTATCAGATGGTGTCAGTATCAAATAAACATTAAATAGACTATTATTTAAATTAATCGCCTGAATGAAGCAGAAAAGATATGAAGAGTGATGAGATTATACAGAGATAGCAGGGTCACTGACTTTGATACCAGCTCTGGTAATGCTCTCACGTTAATTAGTGCTTCGCTTCATGTCGCTTTGCAGGACGGTTACGATTCAGACGACTTCATGTGAGCGGTGAACACCAGGCAGCAAGCAGACAGACTCCTCCTGCACTCAGACCTGCTTGTCAGGATGCTCGGCTGCTTGCTCTCCGCTTGCTGTAACTCTGCACTGACACTGAGAAAAACAAAACAAATGGATACCTTTTGCTTTTGGACACTTGGAGCAGCAGCGAGCCAATGAGGGACAGCGCGGGACTTATTCCACATGCTGATTGGTTCGAGACGCTGCTTCCAAACCAAACCAAACCAAGCTGGCTGGCCTCTTCATCAGTGACACTGTCGAAGAAACACAAACGCTGAGGACTCATATATTTTGGGGTGGACTGTGTTTGATTGGGTTTTCACTTCAATGTCGACTGATGTTGATGTATGATAAAACTAGAGCGTGCGTGTTGTAACAGCCCTGCTAACCTGAAAGCTTTCTTTCTTTATGTTCCCACTTCTCTGCATGTCTGATTTTTATTGAATACGATTAAATGTATAAAATTAAACACTTACTTATGTTGACAAGCCCTTAGATTTTTTTTGCATAGCTCCATAAAACAGTCCCGGCTACTTTCATCCAACAGCAGAAACTGAAGCCCAAGGTGACATCTAAATAACTTATTTTGTGTCAAAACCCCCCAGAAATTACAATAAGTTTACAACACTACTATTAAATATAATACTAATACCTAATAATACTAAAGCATACTAAATCAATTCAAATAGAAAATGACTTAAACAATGAATGGATTAGTGATATAGCACATACAAGATAGTAATTTTGCACATCAGTGTTGTAGTCAAGACCAAGACCGAGTCAAGGCCAATTTTTTAATGAGCTGCTTTATAAAATTCTGAGTTAGATTGTTTTGGAGGAACTTTGCAGCTGTCAGCTCGTGGTCTTTTGTGGTTGAACCTCGGCTCTCCTGTCCTCTCTTTAGTTTTATCTGCCCCCCAGAGGACTTTGCTCTGTAACTACAGATTGTAGAAGAACTTTTTGAACAGTTTCTCAGCTGCTTTCACTGTTTCATTTGTTTGCCTCTTACTTCCACCTGAAGTGTAAAAATATATTCAGTTCACTATGAGACTGTCAGGACAAATTAGACATGAGTGAGACAAGACTGAGTGAAAATGCAGTCAATTCTGACAAGACTGAGACCTTCAAAAAGTGGTCTTGTGACTGGTCTCTCAAGACAATACTGGTGCACATCATTAACAAACACAACTCCAGACTTCAGGAGCTCTGTAGAACAGAATAAAAATTCATACGTTTCTTGCCATACTTCAAGACAATAATATTAAACTCGGGAAAGCGTATCGTTTTGGAGGTAAAGAAAGCAATAATTTGGAGGATGCGGGCATCGATCCCGCTACCTCTCGCATGCTAAGCGAGCGCTCTACCATTTGAGCTAATCCCCCGTGATGCTTTCGGTTTGCCATAGCGCCGGGACTTATTCCACATGCTATAGTTTATGGTTTCTCAATGGCCGTTCTGATTTGAGTTATTTCAGTCATTCACGAAACTGGTTACGAGAATAAAATACGAGACAAACGTCTTAAATTTACACAAACTCCAGTCAAACTAACATGAAACCTACGCTGTCTCTTAACGGAGCTCATCGGACAAACTGTGGAGGTGTACAGCCAGATAAATATATTCATTTTAACAGAGGTCTCAAGTTTGGGGACACAGATTAGTCTATAGACTATAGTTTGTGTAAATTTAAGACGTTTGTCTCGTATTTTATTCCCGTAAGCAGTTTCGTGAATGACTGAAATAACTCAAAACAGAACGGCCACTGAGAAACCATAAACTATGAGTATGTATATATAAACATGTCAGAAAAGTGAAGGCATCACGGGGGATTAGCTCAAATGGTAGAGCGCTCGCTTAGCATGCGAGAGGTAGCGGGATCGATGCCCGCATCCTCCAAGTTATTGCTTTCTTTACCTCCAAAACGATACGCTTTCCCCGAGTTTAATATTATTGTCTTGAAGTATGGCAAGAAACTAAATGTCTAATAGGTTTATATGAATTTTTATTCTGTTCTACAGAGCTCCTGAAGTCTGGAGTTGTGTTTGTTAATGACGTGCACCAGTATTGTCTTGAGACCAGTCACAAGACCACTTTTTGAAGGTCTCAGTCTTGTCAGAATTGACTGCATTTTCACTCAGTCTTGTCTCGAACAAAGAGGACTCTGGATTTTATTTCAAGACCGCTCGAATCGACAACTGCGGGGATATCACCAGTGTTTCCCATTAATCACCTCATAATGTCTAATGTCATACTGTCTTTGTCCTGACAGTCTCATAATGAACTGAATATATTTTTACACTTCAGGTGGAAGTAAGAGGCAAACAGATGAAACAGTGAAAGCAGCTGAGAAACTGTTCAAAAAGTTCTTCTACAGTCTGTAGTTACTTATTTAGTTACTAATTGTAATTTCTGTGGGTTTTTGACACAAAATAAGTTATTTAGATGTCACCTTGGGCTTCAGTTTCTGCGGTTGGATGAAAGTAGCCGGGACTGTTTTATGGATCTTTGCAAAAAAAATAAAAATAAAAAATCTAAGGGCTTGTCAACATAAGTAAGTGTTTAATTTTATACATTTAATCGTATTCTATAAAATCAGACATGCAGAGAAGTGGGAACATAAAGAAAGAAAGCTTTCAGGTTAGCAGGGCTGTTACAACACGCACGCTCTAGTTTTATCATACATCAACATCAGTCTAGCAGGCTTAGACCTTCAGGATGCACACTTTTGCCTCTAAATCAAATATGATGATCTGTGTGCCGACTGAGCGCCGCTGCTGTCACTTTTCGCGTGTACGAGCTGAAACGGGAAGTTGTCTCAGCTGCAGCAAGCTAGAGAGAGTTAGCATGTAGCAGACCGGAAGTACCCAAACTTGTTTTACAAAATAAAAGCTTGACTTTGACTTGTTTGGAAGGGGATTTCAGTCTATGTTTACCTGGCATTGAATGCTTACCCTTTAATTTACTTTGTTTGTTTGTTTACCACACACACACACACATCATTTCTAATACATTATAAAAAATGAATTATAGTTAATCTTTAATGCTGCATGATAACATCAACAACAACAATATAACAATCAGATAACACTACCCTGTACAGATACAGGATCATGCAGTAATTTTTACTGTGACAACAATGATATTTTGTCTGCTGCTTTCCATCTTTGATCTGCTTAATAACACAGAAGTGCATTTAACAGGGTTTAAGTGCAAAATTATATAAGTAAATTAAAATAACAAAAATAAATAAGTAATTAAATGGGGGGGAGATTTATTCCAGGTATTGCATACATATAATACCTACCATGAATAAATAAATAAACAAAGAGAGAGAAAAGAAAAAGAGGGATAGTTGGAAATGTTTCACATTTTGTATAAAAATATCCAATTGAATCTAACAATTTCATCAAAAAATGTAAAAACAGCAAAAGTAGTAAATAAAAGTAAAATAAAAATAAACAAAGCTTTGGCTGTTTAGGACTGCTTGGATGCTTTAAAAAGAAAAGTAACAGTATTTTACTTTCTGCTGATTTCTTTTAAAATTAAAAATAGTTCAAAACAAATATGTTTTATAGATTTGTCTGGTTATGGCTACATTGACCTTTTATTTTGACGGCATGGACCGGAAGTCCTTTGACGCTTTTACGGCGGTAACTCGATGACTGGAAATTGTGTTTCCGCTTCCGGTCCTGTCTGGTTATCCATTTTTTTAAGGCACTTGCGCGCGCTGTTCAAAACACAGAGAAGAAACGCGCGCGGGCAGACACGAGACCCGCCAGAGCCCCGCAAACTTTACTCCAACAGTTATTATTTTATGAAGGACGACAGAGCCGTGCTCGGTAAGACAGATTAATGCGCATTGTTCTATAGTGTTAGAGAGTTTCTTCTGAAATGACCTAACTGTTTACGGTTAAGCGTTAGTTCAACGTAAATAAACTGACGTTCAGATTCATTTTTAGCGATAAAACCCGGAAACAAACATCAGGGTTCTGTTTAATACATGAAACTACTGATCGATACTGACGCGTTAGTTTGTTTTGTGTCGAGGGAGTCACTTTTGTACGAGCTAATCATCCCGCCAATAATCCATTCACCTCCACTTCAGCTGTTCAATAAGGCTAAGCTAACACAAGCTAACTAAACTCACGTCCATTTATTGAACATTTCTGCAGGATGAGATGAAATTCATCCGTCATCAAGTGTCATTATGTTAAACTGATCCTGCTCATCGACATCCATCCATGTCATGGTGAAGTTTACATGCTCTGTGCACTCTGATTATGGAGACAGTCACCAAACCTCTGTGTGAACTCTGCTAGTTTATCTTTAAACACACTAATAATGAACATGACACTCTTTGCAGTGTGTGACCTCTTAAAACTACAAATATGAAGGTTTGATCATGTTTGTGGCACCTGTAAGTGTCACAAAACATTAACTGTGGTAAGAGTTTATTATCTTAGTAGCAATAGTTTCAGAAATATTATGAAACATTTATTTATTTTAGACATCTTGGCAACAGGTTTAGAGATCATTGAAATCAATTATTAATCATTATGTAGTCCTGATTGTTTTCAGCTAACTAACAGTATATTCTACGTGTTCAGTCTTTAAGACTCAGTAAATATTGCTTCATTTTCTTCTACATCCAATAGTATAAAACTACAAATGTATCAAAGGTTAATTATTATTTATTTCTCTGGGATAGTGCATATTAATAATGTTACTGTAAATATACCAGACTTAGCCAAGAGTCAGGTTTTTATCTAGTTAGTAGTCTCTGGTCAGGTGTGAAGTTGGCAGCCTGTCCACTTGAAATCAAAACAATAATCATGATGTAAAGTTTATTAATTACAGTCAAAGTAATAAAAGAAGAGCAGCACAACAACAATATGAAACAGTTTGAGCAAATATAAGAAATCAAAGTAAATCATCGGTTTTACTCCTTTAACATCTGCAGTATTTTTATTAAATGTTGGCCAGAAGGATAAAAGATAGGGGTTTTATTGATACTGATTATCTATACTGTTTTATAGATACTCTGTTATAGCCATGAAAATATGTGAGAAGGTTTAACACTTATTTTATTACTTTTTGCAGAAACAAGTTGAATAGTTTGAGTTGAATGCATTTAGCTGCATTTTCATTAAATCTAGTAATATCAGCACAGACCTTTGAACATTTAGCCCCATCAGATGTTCATGTAACACTGATAGTCCAAGAGCTCATCCCCTTTTTATTCAAAGAAGAGAGCTGTCTCTCTGCAGAGCAGCAGCTTTTTAACGTTGTCTTGTTTTGTATGTAAACCTAGAAGATCTGGTAATGTAATGTTAGTATAACGTTACTGTGTTTGTTTAGGAGAGGTGAAAAATTGTGAAAATGATGCCGACTACCAGGAAGAGAAAGCTCCCGTCTCTGGACTCTGACAGGTGAGCTGTGAACACACGGGACACAAAATCATCTGTACACGTGGAGCACTGATGCCGTCAGACAAAACAAACTGAGCTTCAATAGCTCATGACGTTTTTCTGGTGCAGACAGTCGATTACTGAAAGCCGTTTACTAATTCTTTTGTCCTGATTTAAGTCAAAAGTTTATTATTTAACGCTCAGAAAAGTTCCTACAGCTGTGTGTTCTTGTGTGTATTACTTTGGTATTTATACCAAAACCCTAATAGCAGCTGAAAGTATAACTGTACTGTATATGAATTTTTATTCACCCGCCTCTGTGCCCTGCTGCATAGATTCAGTTTCAACATGGTCATTTATTCTAAAGATATTTTTCATCTGATGAATTCTGCATTGGATCTGCTTCTGTTGCTTTTAACTCCAGTCCAGCCAAGAAGGGAGTGAGGAAGGAGACGTCCTGTGAAGAGGAGGTCCCCGGAAGAAGCCAGTCAGGTGTCTTAACAAGGAGAACTGCTCCTCTCCACAGAAATCCCCACGCAAACCAGCAGGTAAGGCGGACCAGTGAGAGTCGTGGTTAAGTTAGTAACTTTAGCTCGGTAGTTTTGCCTCTTTTGTCTAAAAAGATGTTTTTTTGGGTGGGAGTTGATCATCTTTATCATCATTTTTCTTTAGACTCTCCAACTAAATCACCCCGGAAATCTCCGTTCAAACCTTCTGTGGTTACAAGCTCCTTCTATGGCAAGAAGAAGCCCATCTATCTCACTCCACTAGAGAGGAAGGCGATAAAGGAGTCTCTGCCTTCTCCTCCTCCTGCGCCTGCTCTTCCTTCCCCTCCTTCACAGGAGAAAAAGAAGAAAAAGAAGAACGTTAAAGGAGGCAGCAAGCCGAGAAAGGTAGCTGCAGGATCTAAGAACGCAGGAAAGATGGGTTTCCAAAGCTATACGACATCTTCAAGGGCGATCAAGCTGCCCAAAGTTAACAGCAGGTTTGTTTTCATATGTCTCAAACCACATAGCTGCTTTGATGCTTCTGCAGCTTTCTGGCATTTTGTTAAGTACAGTTTTAGTTATAATTTAAATCAGTTTTTCCCAATCATTTAACTCAACAGTGTCTCTGCTAAGCCGGCACCCACTACAACCGCGGCTCCTGCCGCCAGCAGCACTAAGCCAGCAGAGGCCAAGAAAGCGATCACCATCTCTTTCAGCAGCCTGAAGCCCAAACCGAAGATCTTCGTAGGAGCTGCTTTCTTCGGCACAGGGAAGAAACCCACGTCCATGTACAAGAAAGCTGCCCCGAAATCCTCCAGCAGGCCAGCTTCAGGCCCAGTGAAAAGCAAAGCTGTCCTCCCACCGACAAAGACTGAGACACCAAAGCAGCTGCCTCCTGCTCCGGTGATGAACCAACAGCAGAAACGTCCAGCAGAGGTGAGTTAACTTTTGGTTAGATTAACTTTGAGTTGTGGTGTTAGGCAGAGCTCTTATTTGTGGGTTATTATGCCCACTAACCCTCCAATTCCTGATTTGTTGTTTACAAAAAAAGAAAAACATCTTCAGGCAAATATTGTCATGTTAACAGAGTTTTCATCATTTTGTCCTGGTTGTTGCCTGCAGACCAACGTCCAGCCGGAGGAGACAGAAGAGACCCGTCCGAGCACCAAACAGAGAGTGAAGTTTGACCCGACAGACTGGATGGATTCTGTTAGCGAGCAGCCTGAAACTCAACAACCATCGAGGTGATTTACTGTAAAACCATGGCTGAAGAACTTTAAACTTTTTCTTTATTTTATTTAAACGTTGGTGTCAGGAGAGCAGCATTAGTCAGTAATCTTCATCTTCTTCCGGCAGCTCTCCTAAAATGCTGACAGAGAAATATGGAATTACCAAGGAGCTGACGATCGTGTTGACAAGGACCCCAACAACAAAATCTGCATCCAAAGCTTTGTCCCTCAGCACTCTGGTACAGAAAAAGTCTACACGCATGTTAGAGTTGCATGATACCCATGCTACCCCACGGTGCCAAATCGTAACGGTTCCTACTATACTAGAAATTCTACACAACGGTACTACTGTGGATTACTATACTACTGGTGCCAGTTTTCACTACATAGCGCCGCCTCTACTCTCCTCCGGCTTCTCACTGCATGCTACTCCCTTGTAAACAAACCCACATGGCAACTACTGCAACCGAACTACACAGCTGCTGAATGATTGGCTGTTTGCCTGTTACTGGTGACGTCCAGGGATATGATAGGCTATTTCCGCACGCTGGGTCCGCTGGCTGTTAGCTGATTGGCTGTTCGTGTGTTTCTGCCGGCAAGAACGAACTCCATGAAGACAGCTCCGCTTCGATAGAAATTCACTTCAAAACAAACAACAAGCTAAAGTTCTGTCTCGCCCAGGCGCGCGGCTTACAGTCACAAACACGAGACAACACACTCACCATGGCAGAAGCACCGGGCCCGAGCGGCGAGCCTGCTGCGGCGTCGTCGTCACTGGCACTCACATATTTGTTTCAGTCTAATTCTTACTTCACCAGTATTATGTTTATCATGCACCAAACAACATTATAAGTAATTCTAAGTATTTATAACTTGTACAAATACATTGCAGTTCATAAAATAATAATAATAATAATAAAAAGGCCGCAGTATCGCGATAATACCCGGAACCGTGATACTTTGTCTGGTATAGTATCGTGGTTACTCATTTTGGTATCGTGACAACTCTAACACATGTTCACTGATCCTTCATATGTTTATCATAGCCTGACTTGAGCTGCAGATCTTAATCATTACTAGACTTTTGTGGATTTTAATTTGTAATAGTGAACTTTACTTCTTCCAGGATGTTTCTCTGGCAGACGGCGGCTCGAGCCTGTTTTTGAACTGTGTGATATCAGCCCCTTCAAGGTACTCGCACTGTTTTTAACAAGTATCCCAGTTCAACCAGGGATCTGTAGCTGATTCTACTCCAGCTTTATCCAGTTCCCTTGTCTTTGTTTTGATGTCTCTCACTCTTGTTCCATGAAAGCTTCATTTAAAATATTTTTTGTTTTCTTCACAGGATCCACAGCGGTGTATCCCATCTTTGGCTCTGCCTCAAAGAGGTGAGACGTTCTGTTTTAGTCATCAACGAGAGATTTCTGTCCAAACAGGAAGCTGGCAAAGCTTTGAGATTCAGGCGTGTTTAGTCAACGTGTTTATTCTCCCTCTTTGAGTGGCGAGGACGAGAAACGGAAAGTTTTACATTTTAGAAACAGCATGTTAATGCTGATCACATCCCCTGTGGTCCACCTTGGTTCACTCCCATTTTATGTGAGCAGGGGAATAAAAGCAGATCTGCTTCAATGTTGAACTTGGTGAAGTCTCAGCCTCAACTGATTCCAAATACGTGTGGGAGGTTGACCTGTAAACAGACTACAAACCAGCAAATTGATTTCTGTGAGCAGCAGTGCCAACAATTACTCGCCTGAACTTGTGTGTGTGTGATCGTAGAATCACCATTTTTATGGGATCCTCCCTACATAGATGGTAAAGGTGTCAGCTTGTGTTTTTTGATTACCACTGTCATGTTGGTTTCAGTGTCAAAGTCTACAGGATGTTCTATTATTTGTCACCCTTCAGGTTAAGGAACGCTCTGAAGTCACCGGTGACCTGCAGCACCCTCTGGCCCGATAGCACCACCGCAGACTAATTCTTCAGCTAAAGAGCGAACTGTTCGCAGGAGGAAAGAGAAACAGGATGACGACCAGCTCATCATCGTATGCTAATGTTTATATTCTCTGGTGGAGCACTACATTTTGTACTTATATCGGATATTTTGTGTTGAAGCTGGTTCATGTGACGTGTTAATTGTTAATTTTCCACACCAGGACGCCGGCCAGAAGCAGTTTGGAGCGACGACCTGCAGCTCATGTGGGATGGTGTACAGCGCAGACAACCCAGAGGACAATTTCCAACACAACCAGTTCCACCAGCGCTTCCTCGACTCCATCAAATTTGTGGTAAAACGTTCTTCAGTCAACGAGTATGGAGACATCTACGAGTGTAGAGATAATCAATTCATGAAACCATATCAAGAGCTATGAATTGTAATAGACAATTTGTAGCTCACCATATCTAATTTGTCCTCTTCAGTCTCTTTCTTTCTGCCTCTAAAGTGATTAAACGACTTCCTTTTATTTGAAGTAGTTTTGGTATTTTGCCGAGGTCTTCTGCCAAGGCCGCTGGCACGAGTTTGTTTCACGGGAGGTGAGTTTGTTCTGAGTTTGTTGGCTCGTAACTGCAGCGTCTTCTCTCTGTTGTGTTTCCAGGGCTGGAAGGGCGGGTGGTGGCCGAGTTCTGGGATGGAAAAATTCTCCTGGTCATGCCAGATGATCCCAAATACGCCACCAAAAAGGTGTGTGTGTTAGTGTGTGTTATAAAGTACATCGCCATTTTAATCGCCATCGCCAATTCATGAAGAGTGACATGTACCACCTTCAAAGTGTCGATTTGATGTGGTTAGAGAGACGCTGGTGTGATTAGTGTACAAATTTCCATCTTTTATACCGTCTTCTTCACGATGTGTTTGGTTTCAGGCGAAGACGTGCGGCGTGTAGCGGACAACGAGTTGGGTTTCCAGCAGGTGACTCTGAGCAGACCCACGCAGGCCAAGACTTACCTCTTCATCAACACAGAGCGCATGGTGGTGGGATGTCTCGTCGCTGAACCAATACGTCAGGTAAAGCTGGAGATGTCCTTTAAAACAAAATGATGTCTACTTGTGAAGAAAAGAGCACTTTCACCAACATCATAAGAAATTATTACTTTTATGAAATGTGTTTAGCTTCAGGGCAAACATAGGCACTAATTCTCACTGCAAATGCCACATATGTGAGCCAGTTTATTAGACCATCATCTAGTAACAAAATGAATCATGACGAGAGATTTCAAGATGTCTGATTCAGTTTAGCTCGATCACATTTATTCGCTTTGCAGCGATGAATCAAACACAGTTCTGTGCTGCGTTGGTGCTGACGGGGTTTTGACAGACTGCTCTACTTTTTGTCCCTCTCAGGCTTACAGAGTCCTCGAGCAGCCGGATCGACACAAAGACATGACGAAGGACGACTTCATGGAGCGACACAGAGCATGGTGCTGCTCCACCATCCCAGAACAAGCTCTGTGCGGGATCAGTCGGATCTGGGTCTTCAGTCTGGCCAGACGACAGAGCATCGCAACCCGCATGCTGGACACCGTCAGGTATGATGTCACACGCAACAAAAAATCTTATTGTCTTACTTTTGTTGTACAAATCAGCCGTGTAAAACCTTTTTTTTGTTAAGAAGTCTTAAGTGAGAAGCCTCTGTGCTGCTCTTCCTCCTGATGTAAATTTGTTAAATCAAGTTCATCCTCACCCTTTTAAATCATGTTTAAAAACACTTCAAATAAAGCATACATTTCAGTTTTGCGTGGCTTCACCATGTTTCACCTCCACTTACGAGCAGCGAACAGCAGCTTCCTAAACTGCACTGGTAATGTCTCTCACACAGTTGGGATAACACCACAAACGCTACAAAACCTACTTAATATAAAAAGGTTACAGGTAGTATTACTCCTCACCTTCTTCCTCATAATTACACTTTCCTTGATTGCGTGTTTTAGGAGCACCTTCATGTACGGCAGTCATCTCACTAAGGAAGAAATCGCCTTTTCCGACCCGACACCTGACGGCAAGCTGTTCGCCACCAAGTACTGCAACACGCCGACCTTCCTCGTTTACAACTTCGTTGCGTGAAGTTTGTAAAGAATTTAACTTTAAAGACGCATGACTGTTTTATCCGATGTGCTGACTATCACAGATTAACAGATGTTCAGTCTTTCATATGCAACGCAATAACTGTTCAGGTTTTTATGTTAACGAGGCTTTAGTCTGTTAGAGTGTGTATAATACATTCTGTGTTCGGGATTAATTAGGTCTAGAGTTTACACCTGTTCTCATTCAGTATTTATACGTGGTACTGCTTCATTTACTGTTGAATGTTGTGTGTATATTGGCAGTGCGTTCTCTTCGGATGTTTATATTCTGCTTAATAAAGAGCTTGACTGAAAATATTCCACATTTCTGAATACATCCACAGTTTGCTTTGATTCTTCTTGAATTGGAGGATGTGTTGGGATCATTTTGTCTTTTGCAGAGAAAAACTTTTTGATTCGTTCATGTTCATATTTTATTTTTCAGACTACGAGCTCAAAATTTTTGAAGGAAATATGTTGAAAGGTGGATGTTGTCATTGTTTCGTGCATTCTACTTTGTAAATACATTAAATAAAGACGTTTCCTTAGTTTTATGAACCTCAGTGTGTTTCCTGACTATTTGCTAACAGTTCACTTAGATTGTTTAGAGGACAGAGTATTATCTGTGTTTATTCACCTTCTTCCCAAGAGTCAGATGAGGGAGATGTCTCTCTTGTTTGTGTGTTATTAATTAAAATGGAGCCAGCCGCTGGTTAGCTTAGCATAAAAACTAATAGATTTAAAATAGTATTTAGACTGCCAGCTGCAGTCACTGATATGATCATCATAGAGTAAATGTAAGATATTAAAATATAAAATAAAAACAAGATATCTCAAGAGTTTGATCAAGAAATAAAGTTTAAAGACGTGCAGAGACACAAACACATACGTGAGGAACAAAGAAAAAGAGGTAAAGAAAGTAAAAACATGGACACTATAAAAGTCAATGTACACAGAAAAAAAAACACTGCAAAGACAACAGAAATAAAAGTAATATGTGACAGTGACATAAAGATGTACAGTATAGAGATTACAGTTTAACTCATTCATGTCAGCTGATAGCTTTACCAGTGTCTGACGTCTATATCTAGGCTGGATCGTCTCATGATTTATGTTTCCTGGAGATTTTAAATGAATACAATCCCCCAAATAAACAAGTAAATAGCTGGCGAAGATTGAAGTTGGGGTTCATGGCAGTCTGTAATCTCTCATAAATCCCTGACAAAAAATCTTTTGACCCGTAAGACAGAATGTTCTGGTTCCTAAACACCCCACGACATTTTTAGCTTGTGGTTCAAAGATCAAAATGCAGACTGAGTTGTGTAAATCAGTCGATAACGATCACCTCACTGGGCGTTTTATCCAGAGGGGCGTTGCTCTCTAAAGCCTGGACGATCTGACCAGCTGAAGGTCTCTTCTTGGGGTCTTCCTCTGTGCAGAGATAGAAGAGCTCAATCATCCTCCGGTACGAGCTGCCAAGAGCCTCGGCATCCAACGTCGGCCTCGTCCCCAACTTCTCGTAGTAGGCATCCTCATCGAAACTTTCCTCCATCGAGTCCTCTGAAATACAAACACACCTTTTAGCTTGTGAGACAATGAGACAGCAGAAGGGGAAGGTATCGAGTATTCCACACAAAACAGGTCAAAATTAAGAGAAATTAACAACAATTTTGTTTTAGACAATAAGGATTATTTCTTTTTTATCCCTTTAATTATCTAATGTCCACCCAGACCAATCTTATCCAGAGGTTCAGAATAACTGCTCCAAATCCTTCATCTGCTAACAGATCTACAGTCCAAATATCTACAGTCTGATGAATGAAAACTTTAATATCTGTCCTCAGTAGCCATGTTTCCACTCAAATATATTGAACTCTGCAAAAGAAAATGCGATTATCTCCTGACCTTTATGTGAATATTAGGAGCAGAAGAAAAAAAGAAGAGGTGTGATTAAAAGAGCACCAGTGAAAAACAAAGAAAACAGGATGGAATTAAACCTTTCTGTTTGTTTCATCTATTAACGTGAGGAAGGCTTCAACAGATCTGTGTGGGGCGATCATTGATGAGTTACAGAGCCATGGGAGCGATGAGGAGACTGTCGACTGATGAGTCGTGTGAGTTAAATGTTTGCTGTGTCAGAGCTTATTCAGAGAATATTACTGCAACTAATCAGTAAGTGTTATGAGCAAATGAGTGTGCCTCACCTTCATCGTCGTCGTCGTCGTCCTCCAGCATCTCCAGGTGAGGCATCGCTAGTGTCATCATCTCCCACAGAGTCAGACCGGCGAAGATGTCGGCCTTGTCTGTGATCTCTCCTCCTCATCCAGAGCTTCCTTTGGTTTCACGGCTCAGTGCCGATGTACTCGGCCTTTGGGTCGGACACTGATGACAAAGAGAAGAAAAACTGTTTTAATTAAACTCAAATTAGACTGGATAGTAATTTACAAAATTATGTTGTTCTAATTTATGTTAACACAAAGCTTGTGTTCTTTGAGCCTTGATACAATCACAACACTGCCAGAAGTTTGCAATTACTTTAATTTAAAGCAATTTCTAAGACCTCCACTGGCTGATGACAAGTATGTACGAGCAGAGTCGAAGCTTGAATAATTTCTTTCCATCTTGGCACAGAAACAAAGTGAATCAACTGCTGAAACAGACGTTTCCACCCAAACCTTTTCTGACTGTTCTGTGCACGATTAATCCACTTCTACACTCTCACGGTCTGAATGAACACACTGACATCAGTTTGTTGATACATACAGACCTACATCTATGTATGAACCAGACATGATGTTGATACGATTTAAAATTTAGTGCAGCATGCATGTCTTCATATAAAAATCATATGGAGAAAATGTTTTCTGGTTTTCCCTCTGATGTCCTCCGGCTGCTCTGCCTCAACTCTCTGTAATTTACAGAGTTTTCTGATGGACAGTAAAGTAAACTGCTGCCAACTGTAGCTGCTGTCAGCTAATGTTAGCTCAGTTTGTTAGCCGGGCTGCCTGGATTGTGATCTCAGAGCACCGGGAGTGTTTGTTAGTGTTTGTACCACAGGCGTTTTGGTGCATACAGTTTGTTGTTTTAAGATAAACGTGCACAAACAGTGAGCACAGTGGGAGAGACTGTTTTGCTTTGATTGTTATCTCGAATACTCTGAAGACAATGTCTACCTTTCATGTTCTCATCCAGCTGCAGAGACACACCAACATCGCAGATCTTGACGGTCTCAAAGTTGCCCTTGATGACAACATTACATGACTTCATGTCGCCGTGCAGCAGCTTCTTCTCATTGTGGAGATACTGCACAAAGAGAAACAAAGCATTCCTGATTTTCATGGCTTAACGACATCCTTCTGTGTTTATTTTGTTTTGTTACACAATCCTCATTTCTAAAATTAAATTAAAAAAGATGGCCGATGTTGAGAAAAGACAAATATGACTTGGGAAAGAATGAAACACGGATGTTGTGAGCGGGTTTGTCTGGGATTTCCCACAGATTTTTATTTTATTTAAATCATATTATGAACATGAATCACTCACTCACTCTTCTTGATTTTTAACTCAAGAAATGAACAGCAGGACAGAAATGAAAGACTGGAAATAAAAAATACTAAATTTATATATGAATTCAAAGTCAGTGCTGAAACTGAAGGTAACAGTACACAAATGTTTACAGATGTGTCCAAGCTGAAGTGAATCCATAATAATTAATAACACCAACTAGAAAAGAGTTCATGATTCACCTGAAGGCCACGAGCCACGTGCAGCGCTACTTTTTCTATGTTTGCAGCAGGGAAAGCTTTCAGGCCATCCTCTCTCCTCTTCTCTATCAGGTCATTGAGGGACTGCTCTCCTCCGTACTCCATGGCCAGACACTTTGATCCATCTTTGGCCGTCGTGAACGCACGAAACCCTGGATGTTGAGAAAACGATATACAGGATTAACATGCCAGAAAATAACGCAACATTACAAACAAACGGAAGACGAAACAAAATAAACACAGTGAGTTGTTAAGTCTTTAAGACCAGACTGATGTGTTTGGTGAGAACTTAAAATAAGCTGACCAACAAGTCATGGAAAAGCCACATTGTGGTTTACATTGATGCTTGTGACACAAGATTATTTTGAAATGATGAAATAAATGTATTATCTTCTAAACATCACAGTGTGTCTGGCTGTTATAAAGTTCTACATCACGGTGAACGTACTGCTGTCATGTCTTACCAACGATGTTTGGATGATTGATCCCCTTCAGGACCTTCGCCTCCTCGTTCAGGCGCTTCTGATAAACTGCCATCTGTTTTGTTGCACACCTGCTGTTGATCTTCTTCACAGCCCAGGGAGACGCATTGAACTTTCCCATTCTAGGATGAATCAGATCAACAACGCATTCATTTTATTTATACACACACTCACGAAAACCTTCCTTTGCAGTGGCATCACTGTTAAACAACGTTGTCAGGAGACTGAAGACGGTGGACACGTTTGTTAATATGGCCTTTCTAAAAACACATGCCTCACTCATCATTTAATGATCCTTAACAAAGGTTTAGACTCTCCTCTGTCATTCAGTATGCATCCACAAACACAAAGCAACTCTTTTTTTTAAATATATACATTATTTAATATGTCTATAATACTATAACAACCTGATTTCCAACCCAGATTAAGACAAGACAGGTCAGATCTCTCACACATGAGCACATTGGGGTGTTTGAGGAGTTTAAATGACTAAAGACATCAGGACACATGGTGGACAGTCATGTATTGAGACACATATAGGCCACTAATGCAACAGGATGTGTGATTTGGTTATAGATCTAAGTACTGAAATATATCTAGTAACTAGAGCTTGCTCTAAGTGCTGTACTCTCGCACCTTGATTCTCCATTAACAGCAAACAGTGACAGGTGTCTCATATGGACAGGTACATCAGTAGATATCCATGCATTAGTTCAGTGTTCCTGCCTGTGTTGTTGCTGTACCAGCATAGTATGTCGATGTTTGCTGTCTGCTTGTAAAACACTGTACATTTTATAGTATGCATGAAAAAGCAGTGAATGCTGCACAGCATTTTACTTATTCCATCGTCCCTGATCATACAAACCTGTCCATGAGGTAAACGTTGACTCCAGTCCCACAGCCCAACTTCTTCATGAAAGGTGAAGCCGGGATGGTGATGGGGGTCCCTCCGCTGCTTGCAGAGCTTCTGACTCGGACAGTTTTAGGGGTCTTGAACGCGCCCTCATCGGAGGAAGCCATTCTGTCCAAAAGACAAATAACAATATAATTAAGATGGAAAAACACACAGTTAAGGACCCAAACACACAACATGCACTCAGTTTACTGAGCGACACGATGGCAGGCTTTAAAAAAGTAAATATTTTATATAAATAAGTGATGTATGAAACACAAGCCGAATTATAATTTGAAGTATCTTATGTTACACTGTTAGATAACTTGTTTGTAAACAATATAAAATGATTAGACTAGTGAACATTTAGCCAGCAGGGACAAACTTCACGTGAACGCAGCTAAAAAAAAACGTCAACCGTAAAGTTAGCGTTAACATTAAAACATTTTACTGGCGCTAACGTGTCGACGGTACGATTTAAGACGTGTTTAATGTGTTTGTAGTCCGATAACTTCGTGATTTAATGAATAAATGTGACATTACCTGAGTTTTTCACTGTCACAACAAACTGTTGAACTGTTAGAACGCGCCCAACATTCAAACGGCTGCCCGTGACGTCACGGGACGTACAGAAGCCGCAGAGGGACAAACTGACGGACGTCGTTTGCGGTTTGAAATAACACTACCTGCAGGTTTACGTTGAAAACACTGTAGGACAGGGTCTTAAACCAGGGTCCGTGACCCCTAGGGGGTCCACAGAAGAACTGTAGCCAAATTTTTTTGTCATAATATTTGACAATTTTCACTAAAATAATTTGTGAGAATTAAAAAATATAGCAAAAATTATATTGAGTAAACGGTAGTAATAATAATAATAAGCTACTTTTGACAAAAACTACTTACAAAATAAATTATTCCATTATGCATGAACTTTTCATCAATCATCAACACATACAGGCTAATAATCCACTATATAAATAGGTTAATAAGGTGAAATAAAAGGTGAATAAAGTAAATATAAAAGTTATTTTAGGCCAGGCTTAAAATGTGACACATTTTAAAAACGAATTACAAGTGGGGGTCCCTGTTCTGTTTGTCTCTCATCCCAGGGGTCCTTGGCTGAAAAAGGTTGAAGACCCCTGCTTTAGGAAGTGTAAATGATTTACAGTGGATATAAAGAGGGTACATTGTTAGTCCAAAAATGTAAATCTAATTTAAAACTATGTTATATTTGTTGTAATACAGCTTTTCACCAGCTGGTGACAGTCACGGTATAAAATTATGGTCTGTTATGGTGGAGGCGACTTGGTTTATAAGAGTCACAAAACAAACAATAAAATGACGTGAAATAACATGATAATAAAGAAAAAAAAACATACAAACAAACCAGAAAATGAACTACAATATGTACACTGGCAAAAATTCTTATATATATATATATATAATATTATGCTACACAGTTTGTGTGTTTTCAATAAGCTGTGCAATTATTTCAGTGAACGGATTTATTAAATATATCTGTGCAAGGTGTATGTATAAATAACTCTATTATGTTCTATTTCTATGTCCATGTATATTAAGTTTCTATTTTTATTTATCTTATTTTATCTTGTCTTTAAATATTCTACATACTGTGAACTTTTTATCAGACAAATTCCTTGTGAATTGTGGAAAGAAAATGCTTGGCAATAAACCTGTTTCTGATCTTATCATATCTTATAACACTAACTCTACAAACAATTATGATGATAACGCCAGCAAACAAATTGAGATCATGATTGAGGCCACATTTTGGAGGAAGGTTGCTGCTTCGACCGTTTTCTTTGTGTTTACTAATGAAAATAAAGTATTTTTTCCATCAGCACACTCTCCTCACTTAATCCAACCTGCAGAAACACTGACATATGTCCTCCTGATCATACTTTGATTGTCATCAACACTGACTTGCACTTGTCCTCTTCTGGCAACCCACAAATAAAGTGTCTCATCATTATTGTAGCACTGTGTTAAAACATTTGTAATCCTTGTCATAAAGTGTAGTAATTTAAGCCTCAGTTTCATTCATGGGTACATGTGGGGCAATAAGGGGGAGATACGATTATTTAATTTTCATCCCAGCATGTGTCTGTTCCCTCTTTAATGTCAGGCTTGTCTGAAAGAAATTCCTCACTCAGATGGTGAAGTTGACCCCCGACCTCGATTCTCATGATCCCATTTTTGCTTCGTCTCCTTCACATACTGCAGATGTTCCCAGTCCTCTGTATTCATTGTGTGAAGGGATAACTGTTTCATTATGAGGAAGAGGAGTAGGAATGTGGTCTTTATGACAAATAGACGTGGATGGGAAGGACCGGGACATTTGCTTTGTCTCTCTCTTTCTCCTCATTCCTCGTTCCCCTGAAGGGAAATGAGCTCATGTTTTGTGGGCTCTGCTGCCACATGTTGTGGTGTGTTTTATAGAATAAGGATGGGTTACCCTCTGGCCAGACCACAGAAAAACGGCCTGAATGAAAGATAGGATGATGTTAAATGTCATGATCAAGTAAGGAACAATTGCATCATTTCATGTACTGATTTATACAAACATAAGAGAACCGTAGTGTGAGTCAACTGCTGTCTGTTATGTACTTTACATGGATCTTTCATGCAGCTTGAAGTAGGTTAATACTTCACTTTTTTGGGAAACAAACATCTCAGTGTTTTTGTGCATACAAATATATCTTCAGTGTTTACATGTACACTGTGTGGTTGCATGTTGTTACATAACATACTTACATTGTATAAATACAACATTTCTTCCTCTCTGCACCCTGTTAATCCTGTGATTTCTCTTTATAAATCAGTTTTAAGAATATTCTGGAGCTTTTGATGAGAAGATGGAGCTATAGATGATTAAATTTCCATTTTTTCTGAGCAGCTTGAGGACTTCTTGTCTGTGTCTGCAGTAATTGTTGAGGCTGAATGTTCTTTTTTGACCTTGGAGACAGCAAAATTTGCTGAGGAGATCATGTGATATGATTGAAAGCCCCAGAAGAATTGACCCGACCTTGTGTAGACCCAACTGACATATCAAATGAAAGCTCTGAAACTGTGTATGTACAGTGGAAGAAAAAATACATATTTAAATGAGCAGTTAAGGGACAATAAGTCTAGTTTGATTCCTAAATGCAAGGCAATTTAGAGTCATAAATTAAATTAAAATTATTAAATAAGGGTATGTCTTTGGACAACGTTGTTAAAATTAAAATCATGCAGCCTCGTTCCTGACTAACTTTGATGCTGATGTTTTTCTCACATAAGGAGTCAGATCACGTGTTTATGATGGCCAACAACAAAAAAAACATGTTAAAAATTTTTTATTTTCAGAATTGTTTTGAACCACATTCACGTGCTTAAAAACAAAACTGATAGGAATCCAGCATTTTCATGCACCACAAACCAAAAAGTATGTGAATATTACACCCATATGTGATTGTTGAAGATCTTTCTCCAAAGTCACAGGCATTAATATTCTGCTATGACAGCCTGCTCTCTTCTGGGAAGACTTCAATCCACTTATTTAAAGTTTTAATAAGTAAATTGATAATTACTAAAGAGGAAAAAAAGATGTCCAGCACGGCAAATTTAGTTTCTTTGCATTTTTTCCCCCCTTTTTTCAGACTTCTTAAAGTTATGGATACAACAACACACTGCACAACAAGTGCTGGACCACCCAGGAATCGTGTGCCAAGATTCAAAGACTTTCCTCCTCTGTCTGGTTGAGGTTTTCACTTTTCTACATGTGCAATCACAGAGAACTGCAGCCCATGAAACACTGACGCAGCAATTTGTCACTTTGTCATCTCGCCTGCATGTACAAAACACTCAAAAATAAAACCTTTCTATTGTTAGATCTGTCCTATAATCCAAAACCTAACCAGCAATCATATATACCAAATGATGAGACAAAGAGAACGGAGGCAGTCGCCCTCGTATGGAGCTGATGCTCAGGAGAAGTTAAAGCATCTGTAGTCCATCTCTCTCTTCTTTCTTCATGGTGGTCAGTGGTCAACAGTATTCATGCCTCAGATCTCTGGATGTGGTTCTTATAGGACGTTTTAATGTATATCTGCACATCGTCACATGTGCTGTCGGCCTATTTTAATGCAGTGGTTGGAAGGTGTGCCGCTGCTGAATGACCAAAATCACTCCCTCGTTCACTGAATGCTCCAGAACAGCTAAATTGACCTCAAGAATGACCTTTGAACTTCAATATTTAAGAAATTAAAGAACCAATTTTTAAAAAAAATTAACATATCAAATGAAAGCTCTGGAAAATCCATAATTAAATCAGCAATTAAAATCAGCAGTTGGAAGATGAAGTCTTGTTTTCAGTGTTGTAGGCAAGACCACCTAAAACAAGACCAGACTTATAGAGACTGAAACAAAACCTTGAGGGCTTGAGACCGAGTCATGACCAAGACCAGATAGTACATAACCTACTTATGCGGCTAGTATATAACTAATGTTCATCAAACCTCTTTAAGTGAGGCCAACTCAGTAAGTATTGCATTGCAGGATTTACATACTGCTGTGTGCTTTCTTTTGGACGCTGATTTACAGATGAACTCTTTGTGGTTTAAGATTTC
This sequence comes from Miichthys miiuy, assembly GCA_036365135.1. Lineage (NCBI taxonomy): Eukaryota > Metazoa > Chordata > Actinopteri > Sciaenidae > Miichthys > Miichthys miiuy. The sequence goes on along the minus strand of JAAROE010000166.1, from coordinate 39,043 downwards.
AAGACGTGTTCTGATCCGTTTAAGATTTTATTACAAAACATTTGGCTGACATCTTCCACGCAGCCACAGCTTCTTCTCGGTTTCCTGCGTTCACCTTGTCTGTGCAAAAGAGGGTGGTGAGAAGTGACAGCCGATAACACATACAAAAATATCAAATTAGAAGTTTTGAGGGGATTTTCTATTCTAGCATGTCACACAAGGGGTTACATGTGGTCAAGCATATTGGATAGGGCTGTCTCACTCCCTCGACACAACGAATAGGTTATTAGAGGCATCTACAGAGTTGACGTTGAAGTAGGAAGTTTAACATCGAGTCACAGTAATAATCTGAAGAAGTAAACCAAACAATGCACAGACAATTTAATGATATCCCAGTTGTGGTCTGGACTGGTTTTGAAATAAAGTCCTCTTTGTTTGATTCTGAGACGAGACCGGTGTCAAGTACTGCAACACTGCCAGTTTTATTTCTTAATGCAGATGCACAATTTTGTTAAAATTATGCAGCCTTGTTGACACAACCAGATGTTTTTCATATGGCGGCAACCTCCATGGCTGTGAAGTGAATCCAAGGCGGATTAAAAACTGCAGTTCTTCGAACGTCCACTTGAGGCTGGCTACAGAATGAGTGAATGTCCATAAGTCCCCATGTTAAAATGTTCTTCTTCAGAACAGAAATAAACATGTTTACAGCCTGTATAATGACCATGTAAACAACAAAAAAAAAATCACATTAAAATTATGTTTTGAACCACATTTTTGTGGAGATTATGTGATGTGATTGAACGCTCCAGAACAAGATTGTAACACATCACTAAACTAACAGCAAAACAAACATGTGTGTCAAGACTTAGTTATTATCAAATCAGAGTGTTTCTGATCTCCATCTGTATAAAACTACACTTTACTGTATCAAATAAAAGTAAGTAAGTACTTACCCTCATGGAGGATAAGTGAAACCATGTTGACCTGAATCAAACCAGCTTCATCGCCTTTGTTCTTGACTGTCGGCCATGTGTGTCAGAGATCAGGTGATTTTTCAGCCAATCATTTCTACATTCGCTTCACATGTGGAAACATTCATACCTGTAATCACTGTTCAGAGCTGTCAGTCAAGGCACATACATGGTGTACACATTTACGTCCTCACACACACACACACACACACACACACACACACACACACACACACACACACACGTCCAAGTCAACTTCCTCCCGCTCTCTTCACCTGCTGACATCTTAAAAAGTGCCTGTTTCTCATTCACTTCAATGTTATCAGGAATAACAAAGCTCACCTGTTCAAACAAATCTACATTTTATTATTTCAGCAGTGCATATACAGCATTTTAGTGGTACAAATCAACAGAACATGAAGTAACAAGTGTATTTTTTTTAAGTAACCGTGAAGCACTTTATCAAGTATTTTCTTAATATAATCATGTTTGATTTAAGGCTTTTTTATTTTTGTATGTATGTACGTTAACTCCATAGCCCTTATATGTGTTATGACCAGCACAATGTAATAAAAAACAGATGCATGTATACGCATATGTGCTTAGAGCCATTATGCCAAAGTAGCATAGTAAGGTCTTTGTACAACCAAGTATACATTAAAAAACACTAAATGACATTTAAGTGGTTAAGTGCACTTATTTTGCAATGTGTTCTCACTTTCATTAGGCTGCTTTACATTTTCAAAGTATTTGAGTTACCCCACGAGGCCGAAGCATTGATCTGAGGTCAGAGGAGCCTCTGACCAATCACATCACAACACTTTCATCCTTCTGATATCTGATAGGCTGCAACTTCGCCAGGAAGGAACATCAGTCAAAACACATTTAGCTGTGAGAAGATGGTCGACTGGAGGAAACACTTATCGCATATTTCTGCTGCTTGAATTGAGCCCATAATGATTTGTGATTGGCTTGCATGGATTTCACCTGTTGCAGATCCCAAATTTACCAGCAAATTGGAGATAAAGGGACGATAAACTTATTTGGATGGAGCCTAGAAGCAGAGTTTTGTAGCACGGAGACACAAAATATATTCATTTGATTTATTGATTCAAAATATATCATAATTTCTATATCAAGTCCTGTTTGAGCACTAGTAGACACACAAAGTGTGTAATACTTAGAAATTTGTGGGTTATGGGGAGAAAAGGGCCAAAACTCTGATTTTCTTTAGCTGCTTGGTCAGTTTCTTAAAATGGTAACGGCTCCAATCTCCAACCAATAATCTAACCTGATAATTTATCTGTAACTAAAAGGCTTAACTGACTTCAAGTGTTCAAATTAACGGTAGTAGCCTACACACAGACAGTATAAATATGGCCGTCTTCTTGGCAATCCTGTCTCCACCTCCTCCCGGCTAATCCAAAAATGGGCAAAGAGGTGGCCACATAACTCTGTGTAACTTTTAAGCCTTAATATAATTTGAACTGGTGAGTTCTATAAAAATTCACCCTCAGTACAGTTATGACAACTGTACTGAACAAACAGTGAAATAAGCTATAGAGACCAAAACTGTTTTTTGTACCAGGCTGTAAACATGTTTATTTTTGCTGTGAAGTTGGACATTTTAACATGGGGACTTATGGAGACTGTTCTGTAACCAGCCTCGAGTGGACGTTTGAGGAACTGCCAGTCAAAACATTTTATCCCTTTTAACGTTTGTGTTACAGGACTAGTGTGTAAGATTTATTGACATGTACTGGTGTATTTGCTGATAGCAAAATGAGAAACTACAATGGCAAAAATACATGTAATTTGTCCCTTCTGGGCTACTGTAGAAATATGGTAAACTCTGTAGAGGAGGACCTGCTGTGTCTGCAGATATAAAAGTTTCATTCAAAGTTAACAAAAACATAATCATTCTTCTTTTCAGGTAATTATACACAAATGAAAACACAGTTATGGGTATCATATTTCATATTGTGTAAATAGAGCCTCCTAAATCTGACACACTGGACCTTTAACTAAAATAGAAAATGGTATAAAAGTTGATAAACTGTCTCTCTTCAGTGGCAGACAAGCATACAAACAAAAGCTGGGAACACTGCCATGTTCATAGCTGCACTTCCTTCTATTAATATAGAATATTAAAGCCTGTTGGTGTCAATACTATGGAATAAAACATACTCAAACCTGTGTAAACACAAAACTATTTTCTTAGAAAATGTTTCACAGGAATTTCAATCAATAATATTTTGTTTGCTTTTCCAACAGAGGGGATGACAAATAAGCGGAGTGAAAATATACTGAAGGAGCCGTGGGTGTTATCTTTGGCTGTTGTGTTAGAAAGGCAGAGCTTTTAGTAATAACTCCACAGAGTGTGACGCCTCTAACAAAATGAATGAGACTTCAGGACCAGACACATAAAGGCCTGGCTGCCACTCAGTCGGACTGTCAGCTACACTTTGGTGCTGCACAGGAAAAAAAGAAGTCACACTCTATCATGCACGCATTAGTTGGAAAGCATACGACTCTACAGCCTTGTAAATTTTGAATTTGTTCCATTCACTTCTAAATAAACTACTGGACATCAAAGTGTAACCACAGCATGCCTCAGGTTTCTGATACTGTATGTTAAATGTATCATATAAAGACAATTTCTTCTGTGTTAAATACAAGTAGCAACCTCCATGTTAAAATGTAAAACTTCACAGCAAAAGTAAACATGTTTACAGCCTGCTACAAAAAACAGTTTTGGTCTCTATAGCTAATTTGACAACTGTACTGAGGGTGAATCTTTATAGAACTGACCTGTTCAAATTATATTAAGTCTTAAAGTTATGCATAAGTGACATGGTCAACATGGCGGCAGTCAGCGCCACAAATTATGAGCTTCAAAACGTCTCTTCAGAAACCCGTGGGTGAGGTCACGCATACACTGTCCATTCTTTATACTGTCAGTGACATGTGTTTGTGTTTTAGGGCTGCAACTTGACTGCCAATTATTTTCTCAATCAATAGCAAATATAGAGAAATTAGATTACAATGATAAAAAACACAGAAAAGCAACAAATACCCACAAGAAAGAATGTTGTTGATATTACTGTTGATTGACTCATCAATCAATTGATCATTTCAGCTCTAATATGAATTATAAAAACAATAATAGGCAAGATACAACTGGGATACATTAGGCAGCCAGTGTTGGTGTCATTAAGTCTGAATAGTCACAGTGAGAACAGCTTTTATAAAACAGTTTACAAAGTTAAAAAAATCTGAAAAAAATGAACTAGCTTCCTGGAAGGCCGAAGAGTTGTCAATGCTGTTTGCAAGGTTCAGTTCAGTTGTGCTTGTTGTTATTCGGCGATGCCAAAAGGTTAAAAAGACATAAAGAAAGACATGTGTTTTTGTACCAGAAAATGTATCCAATCAACTTTTGAAGAAAAATGTAAGAGGGAAAAATGTTACCCACCCACAAATCCCTTTTTCTTTTGAGACACATCAGTCTATTGAGTCTGGTTTCTCACCTCATTTTCCCTTTTCCCCAAATCCCTTTTCTCCTTTTCCTTCTTTAATTTGTCTTCTTCTGTAGCAGAGTCGTGGTTTAAAACATAAACCCTTGACAAACACACACTTGAAGGCACTCGAACATGAGGTAGAGAAAGTCATTTCTGGCTGCACCGCCTTGAAAAGTCAAATTCAAATCCAACATTTTTTTTTCTTTACTCACATGAACACACATTTTTAAATGGACATCATCTGTGCAGATTAATTTTCATAAAAGTAAAGTGTACCAGACATTTTTTGATTTGTTTAAAGTAGGACAGACTACACAGTACAGGATCGGAGGGAGTTGAACTACAGCTCCTTAGGGAGGGAAAAAATCTGAACTTTGTGAGTTTTTAAAGCCAAATTTTAAAGGTGCATAAAAAATGTTTTCCCTCTTCAAATGTAAAACTTGACTGGGTAAAGAGACAGACTCATGCATATTTCATTCCAACCTCGATGTCTCCTGCTGGCTCAGAAGGAGAAGTGAGCAAGGACACTTGGGAGGTACCAGCCTTTTTGGATCTGAAGGCAGCCATAAAGATTAAACCTGACTTAGACAGAGGCATAAACCTCAAAAGAAGAAGCTTGTCTGTTATGGTTGGTGTGTGTGTGTGTGTGTGTGTGTGTGTGTGTGTGTGTGTGTGTGTGTGTGTGTGTGTGTATACACATGTGCATTAATGCTGAAACAACCCAACTTTTGGCAATAAACACTGACAGGCCCGCTGCTATAAATCGTACAGGGCAGGCGTCCATGCATCCATCTGTTTATACTCATCTGTTCTCTCTTCTTTAGAATCACTTCATCTGTCAGCCGCAGTGACTGATTACCCTTTACAAAATCTTTGTTAGTTGTATGTTTTTTTTTTCCATTTTAATTTTTTTTATAAATATAAAGCACGCAGTAAACACGCATTTGGTGATTTGCAGGGTGAAGGGCGTTTAGATGTTGAGGTTCAAACTAAGCTAAAAAGCTGCAATTATTGTTGGGGTTTTTTTTTGCCACAAGCTGAAAAACCCTAAAATATTTCCTCGTAAAGCTGTTGTAGCTAATGTGTAGGGCTGGATATGAACGTCTATAAAGGTTGTTAGTCATCCAGGTCATCTCTCTTAAAGAGGGGTTAAATGTGGGGCAACTGGACATGGTTGTAAAACCGTTGAGATGTTTCACCTTTCATCCAAGAGGCTTTAGCTGGTTCGTTAGTGCTTGTTCTTGTTGTGATGACTGTCAGAGTTGTTATAGTAGAGAAACTATCACTCAACAGAGGAGGAGGTCTCTGACACCACTTATTTTCCTCACTCGAACCGAGGGTCTAAGGACAGAGGGTGTCACTCCCTGTACAGATTGTAAAGCCCTCCGAGGCAAATGTACTTTGTCACTTTGGGCTATACAAATAAAATTTGATTTGATTTGATTTGACTTATCCCCCACCTATTCACACTTGGCTTCATGTGGCTTCAACGACCATCGCCCACACCAGACCTCAGGTGACTCTGACGACAGTCTGCAACGAGCACTAACAAACCAAGTGTAAACTATAGCTGGGTCTACGATCCTGTCTAGGCTAAATATTTAAATCTCCCCACCACTCAGTCAGAACTGGAGAAGCCTCTTGGAAGAGAGATTTAACCCTTCTTGAAGGAAGGACTGGGTATGGTTTAAAAATATAGACCAGAATCCTTTAAGTGATACCGATACCAGTAGAGTACTTCATCTGAAGTCTGGCGTCGAAAAAGCCATTGGCCTTTCTACATGCTTGATGAGGTGTTTTATGGTGTTACTCATATTCCCAGTTTTTCCTGAAATAATATGTCCACATTTTATGCATTTATGGGCTGTAGAAGATCCATTCAAAGGTTTTAGTGGCATCGCTTGATACCTTAAAATGTTCCAACTTGTCACTATTTTTTGGGTCTTTGGTCTTTGGTCCCGAGCAGCATATCTACCTTACAAACCCTATCTGAGCGTTTTTTGACTGAAAGTAGCTTTCTCTTGTGGCTGATACAGATACAGAACTTGTTTGTTTACACAAAACTCCACAAAGCATCTTTAAAATTAAGTTGAAAAAGGTGAAATTTACTCCCAGTTCTAACTCAACAACTGCTTTTTCACCTGCAAATCATCAAATCATCCCTTACTGGGTAATGCTATGTTATACATATGTATATATATAAGGCAGTTTGTATGTTTAGCATCACTCAAAAGCCATTCCTACATAATAGTGCAAGAGCAGCTGCCGGTAAATGAAAAATCAGTTTGTCAATAACAGTCTTGTCAGTTTCTTTATGCATCATTTCAGCTCCAACTCGGAGATGACAGCTGACAAATGAATGAAGGCTCTGCGGTGGTGAAGTTGTTGGATTCGCTTCCTCCCCATGCAGGAGGTAAAAACAACAAACCAGACGAGCCTCTGATGGCAGAAAGCTGACCTTTGGCCTTCACTGAAGACTCTATAATTCAGTCTGATGAAGCACTCCTGATGAACAGCCCTGTTGTGCGGTCATCCCCGTGTAGAAGCTCACATGGTCGCTCAAAGTTTGGAAAATGTGTGCATTTTCTTTGCTCCCATGATTCAGTCTTGTAGCTAAATGTTTAATCATGAAGTGCTAAAAAAAAAGCTGCAGATTTACTTCATTGCACAGCACTGAGGTTTGTCAGCTGACATACTGCTAATGTGACACCCCCTGGCAATGGTAGGATGTTGTGCACCTTGTAGCTTCTCAAAGGTTTAAGGCACTGGAGATGCTCGGTCGCTGTAGCAGTGTCAGGATCATAAAGGTTTAGACGGCACAGGTCACACCAGCGTCCTCCACGTGGCCGCAGTTGGTTTTGCCCCAACCAGGAAACTTGCACTGATGGATGCTGTCTTCAGTCCCTGTACAAGCAACGTCATCCATCCAGATCAGACCAGTACCTGCACAGAAAGAAGGAAAGGTGTATCATAGTCAGAACTGTATAGACACTGATGTCTTTTACCGTAGCTTGTTTTTGTGGCACTTCTGCTTTATTTGATAGTGACAGCTGGAGAGATAAGAGGGTGGATGACATGCAGCAAAGGATCCAGGCTGCAATCAAACCTGGGTCGTTGGGGTAAGGACTTCAGCCTTGATACATGGGGCGCACGCAGATGCAGAGGTGGATGTGAGTGCAAGAGTGGGGAATTTTTTACACCTTAATTAAAAGTGTGTGTTGGATAGAGGCATATTATGTGTAAATGAAGCACTGCAGCTACTAGTCTGAACCAGTTTGCAGGCTTATTTTTCTTTCTTCCCATCTGTGTTCTTTTGTTTTGGCTTCATTTTCCTGTCCTGCTTTTATAGTTCCTGTTTGGTTCATAAGCTGCGTATTGTTAAGTGAAAACCTAAAAGTTTACCAAGTCCAAGGGTGTAGTTTTGGTTTAAGAAGTGGCGAGGACCCAATGAAGACGAAGAAAAAACAAAACATTGGAATTTGTTATTGTGCTTTCCAAAATAATAGTGGTATAACACAAAAAAACCAACTTAAAATAATTAATCGTTTACAGAACTATACTGAAGCACTATAAAGTGTGTTTTATCTTTGCATGATGTTGAATCATAGCATAGCACCAAAATTGGGTGACAGCAGTGGTTAGCACTGTTGCCTCACAGCAAGAAGGTTCAAGGTTCGAAACCCAGCTGGGATCTTTCTGTACTGCCGGGTACTCTGGCTTCCTCCCACAGTCCAAAATCAATTGGTGACTTTAAATTGCCCACAGTTGTGAATGGTTGTTTGTCTCTATGTGTCAGCTCTGTGATGACTGTACACCTTCTCACCCCTGCAACCCTGATGAGGATAAGCAGTAATGGAAAATTGATGGAAATGCATCAAAATACCAAGGCACATTTCTTGTATGTAAAAAAACAACAACGTGCCATTTAACTGATTTCTGATTCTTTCTGATTCAGTAAGGCAAGGAAGCCTGTATGGGGCCTGAGAGGTGAAATCCAGGGTAAAAACAGCCCGTAAAACACACGTCACCACTTGCATAGTAATAACTGTTGGCGACTAGATGAGTGTGTTTTTACACTCTGATTTAGACTGTGGTGTCTGGACGGTAACAACCTGAAACAATAAAAGTGACGGAACAAAAACAGGATTTTGAGGTGGAAATTATGCCATTGATGAAGTCTCTATCCAAAGATACTCCTGTGTACAGTGCAGTGAAACATGTGGAGTGCAATCAAAAAAATGTCACTTCCTAAGTTTCTTCATCATTATAAAGATCAGTGGTCCAACCTTACGTCAGAATCACATCTGGATTTCAACACCAGCAGCCCGAGCTCAGCTTTCTCTCTGATGCTCATTCATGCATCACTTTCCCTCTTCTTCATGCCCGCAGTCAAAATAATGCAACTGAAGCCAAAGAGAATGAACATGAGCTGCTCATGAGTGAAGCATGTGAGCACCACACTATATATAGGTCATAAACTCAACAAAAACACACCCTGAACCCACTGAATGATCCTGATGTCTTATTCCTCATAGAAAGCAGAATTTTCCCCACATCATAACTGAAGTAACGAAGCTTTTGGCTGCGTCGTGGTCATACGAGAAGAAAATTATGTGGAGGAAACATCTGTGTCTATAAGCAGCTTGTGTTCTTCTTATCTTCTTACGTTGTATGAACAGTTGTTGCTCTGCTTTTTGCCAAAAACTGGAAGAAGAAGGTTGAATGTTTTTCAAGGCGAGTGTTATTAGATGCAGAACCATGAGAAAATTGATGCCGCTCCAAAGAAACACTCATCAAGTATGTGTATATGAGTCTCCTGATTGAGACAGTAAGTACTCCCAGTGCTTCCTCACAGATTTGTTGATCAGATAATATTGTATCCGGTAATAAAACACGCAGCTCCAGCTGGTAAGCAGAGCTTTTGGCAGTGTTGTTCACGCTATAAACCTCGGTTCCTGTTTGTAAAACCGGAATCACTGGAGGCCTCAGAAAGTCCCAGTTTTGCAACAGTTTTAGGTGGTCGTAGATCTCGGAGGAGATGGGTACTCAGCTGCGAGGGGATAAGAATGAGATAAAGTAACATTTGGTTGTACTCACACGCTGATAATCCAGTTTAGGGATACATAGCTAAAGGGTTTATGTGCTGTAGGTGAGATGAAAGGTTGACTCATCAGTAATGGCCTTAAAGCAGTATCTGGAGTCGTCTGATCTGTGCTGCTTTGCTCTACGTCATAAAAACTCAGGTGTACGGTGCCATCAATTCAAACAGTGTTCAGAAAAACAAGGGAAAGAAGGGGGAAAAAAACTATTTGCTAATAATAAAAAAACAAACATGATGTTAAAGTCACGGATGAGGAAGATAAAAAGCACAAAATGTGAATTCAAATTCAAAAGTATAATCAAAAACACTAACTCAGATTCAGGCCAGCGGGCTCATGAGGACAAACTTAAATAATCTGAACTAAACTCTTGACCCTCCGTCTTTATTTCCTCTAACATCTGGCACAAAGTTCAACGTGCTGTCAAGATCAAGACAACCGAAGAGCAAATTATCAATCAGTGTGAATTAAGAAATGATGAGAAGAGCACATTGTTTCTTGAGAGTTCATTGTCCTTAATTTATGTCAGAATTAAGTAGACAGAGTTTAACTAACCAGGAAAACAACACAGAACAAGAAGCTTCTACTTCACTACATTTGTTTGCAGCTTTAAGTTACTGGTTACTTTTCAGATTACAATTTTTCATTCCATTTCTGTTTAGTAAAAACTAAATATTTCCACATGGATAAACTGCAGGATTAAGTGTTGCTTCAAGGGTGGAGAAACTTCTCCTCTTTCTTAAGATAAATAAACTCTTTAAAAATCTTCTTGGATTAGCTTGAGAAAGTTGGAATCAGGCTGATTTTCTGCACTCATGAAACTTTTTAGAGGTTCTAACAGGACTGCAACACTACAAATATATGATGATCTTATAGACCATAAAGCATTGCTGTAGATCAAAGTAGCTAACAGTATATAAAGTAGTTAAAATATGCTCAACTTTAAACATCTACAGCACTAAAATGCAATGAATGCAGCAGGAATATTCATCAAAAAACATCAGATATAATAATAAAACACCATTTTACTGCACAATTTCCATACTTTAAGTTATTTTTGCTGATAGTAATTCAATCTTCAATCTTCCAATGCTGGATTTCTCCTTGTAGTGGAGTATTTCCACCCATCCATCCCCTCACAAGTCATCCAAGCTGCAGCACACGTGACATCGACCCCATGTGGACATATCAGAGATGTTTTATGAATCATAAAAAAGAGAAATGTTTCCTAAACTCTCATTGTTAGACATCAAAGAGGAAAAGTTTTTGCTTGTTGTACAGAAACTATAATCACAGTCAGTAACAGAAACACTGGGCTGTTTTTATATCTGTGTTTTTGTGTTTGCAAGATTTACTGTATGAAACATGTTCCATAAAAATGCTGACTTGTGTTTGGAAACTGGTACGTTTCCAGTCCTACCAGTTACAACTTGGCCTGTGTTTGTACTTTACCGCATTAGGACTCAATTAGAGAAAGTAAGTGTCTTCAAGTATTGAAGTCTTCTTTGGACACATAAACTCTCCACTGAAATCCAGACTAATGAAATGAAACCTGACTCAGATCAGTTTTATTTACATAGCACAAAATCCCAAATCAACAATCTGCTTCAAATATGCATCCTTAGACTTTCAGTTCAGGTCAGAAAAAACTAAAATAACATGGAAGAAAAAAACTTGAATCAAGAATAAAAGGGAGAAACTTAAGAAGAAAAGATCATTTTCCAGGACAAATAAATGTAAATTATTCCTTTTGTCCACAAACAAAGCATATTTATGTAAAATCTGATCAAAGTGTTGCATTTAAAGTCTGATATCTGAACAAAAACAGCACACAATCAGCAAACCAACACCGCAGTTGAACCATATGCTTCCTACATTCCTGCTTTGCTCCACAACGTAACATAACAAAGAGAAACTGGCTGCAGATTTGACATCTTCAAAGCAGCATGAAACACCAAGCGCACGTGTCTCCATGCAGGCGTGCACAGGATGGAAATGAGGTATGCGCTCGGGAATACATGAGCCCCAGCTGTTCTGCTGCTGTGCCTTCTCAGGGTTTGCTTTAACGGACACGGACCTTTAAACTGTTTACTCTGGATCTCAACACACTTTTACAGCAGCGTCTGCAGGCTGGAGGTTGATGCGCTCACACCAAATTTATGACATTTCTCACAAATGAGTGTTAAACCACCAAAAACATTGTGGGGGATTTCAAGGGAACACCCAGAGCTAATTTAGAAAACAGTCAATCCATTTCAGATTTGAAGGATTAAAAAGGATGTTTTTAAAATGTGAAAAGAGGAAAAATTTACAATTGTCCCTCAAACATATGTGCAGAAAATCAGACAGTCCTGGATTTTGTTGAAAACCACTTTTTCTAACTTCTGCAACAGATTCTCCACGAGGTCTGCGTTTCCTCACTGATTATAAGCCAGGCAAACTCTGTTCTTTTGTTTCTAGTTGTGGGAGATGACAAATCATTGTTCACCTACAGATGGGAGAAAGCTACGATTTAATTTACTGGAGTTCCTCTGTAACTTTAGACCTCGGCAGACTGAGTTGGAAGGTCCAAGAAAGTCATGAAACATCCTGATTACATGGTTAACATTCAAATTTAAGAGTGCAGCTACGGATGACTGCAAACATTACCGTAACTTTATTTTTTATGTTCTAAAGCTTTTTTCATTGTTGTTTGTGGCCCATCAAATAAGAGTACAACGTGCACTTCAGCAGCAGACGTCAGGTGAATGATTGACCTTTGAAACAGCAATCTCATCCATCAAGAAGATGTTCCTCTGTTGTCATGAACTGTAAATATTAAAATTTCCATTTTTCTGAACACTTCAAGGATTTCTTATCCACATTGGCTTGAAAGTTGAAAGTACAGCTGGCACCAAAATTCCAATCTACTTTGCTTGTAGTGTTTATTGTGTGTGCTAAGTTAGGTGTGTAGTCCCCAGCTCCCGATTGGTTCCAGCTGATGAGGTGTGGCCCTTCCTGGAGAGCTGGAGGGTCATGAATGGAGCAGCACCCAGTCTGGACATCCAATCCACAGGATCCAATTTGTGGATCTACGTTACTTAAGTTTGAACAGCCTGACAGTCGCGGCGGCTGGGTTTTGTCTTGAGCTTGCCAACGTGCCTCTCTGTATTATACTTATGAATTATATTGTGAATGGTAGTAATTATACTAACTTGTTTTTGGCAGGGGTACTTGTGTTCACTACCTGGGGACCAGGTTAGGTATAGTTGATTTTGCTGATGGCACATGTAGAGATATTTCGGTTTAGAGTCTTGAGGTTTAGGGCGCTGTTTCTCTGTGTTTTTTGGTTATTGGATAAAGGTTAGATGGCGAGGCTTTTCTTTCCTTTTTGACTTTGTTTAGGTAACTCTGATTTTTAAAGAGTAATCAAACTGATCAGTTGTCATGCTTAGATTGCTGATAAGCAAAGATTGTGATTTATGGTTTGTCTTTTGATTTTGAGTCAGTATGAACTGGTGAAGAATCTCGAATAAATCCACAACTTTAACACAAGGAGATGAATTTGTGCTTTTTGTGCACTTTCTGCTTCAGCCAAGAGTTTTCATCCATTGCAGATAAGTTTGAAACATTCTGAGTCGTCTTTTGTCGTGTCCTTGTGGTTTCAGGTGTGATATGGACTGGTAAATGGTAAATGGTAAATAGACTGTTCTTATATAGCACCTTTCTAGTCTTTCAACCACTCAAAGTGCTTTTACACTACATATCTCATTCACACACGTTCATTCACTGATGGCACTGCCATGCAAGGTGCCTCATCAGTTTTAGGAGCTAACCATTCATACGCCGGGAGCAATCTGGGGTTCAGTATCTTTCTACCAAGGACACTTCGACATGCAGACTGGATCGAACCACCGATCATCAGATCAGTGGACGACCCTCCTGAGCCACAGCCACCCTGATACTTTTGCTTGCTTCTCTGGCATTCTGGCTGCCTGGTGAAGGATCTTATATGCATAAAAATGATCTGCGATGCTGCTTTTTATAATTTCATTTGGGTTTTATCATCAACTTGGCTGCAATCCTGATTTCCTGATCTGCACACTTAATGTTGCTGGTGTTTTCTCCTGTCACATCTGGGTCTCAGAATGAGGTTAAAAGATGTTATACAGTTAAAAAAATCAAAGAAGGTAGATGACTCATCTAAGAAGATAAATTTAAAATCGTTTTAAATTGAATCCAGTCGTGACGTCACTGCTGTTGTCTGGAGGTCGTCACCTGAAACAAAAGCATGTTTTTTTCCAGACTTTTTGGTAACAACTCTGCCTGGACAGAAACTCTGAATGATGTAAGGCTGACTTGGTGAATGAAATGAAATAAAATGGAGAGAGAGAAAGAGATGGATATGACCTCTGAGACTTTCTTGACGACATCTGGCTCACAGGACTTTCCCCATAAAAACTTTAATATTAATCCCTGCAGCATTTTAGGGCACAAGTAATACCACTCAACAGCAAAAAAACAGCAGAGTTAGTAAATCTCAGGACTAATTCCATCAGTAAATTTCACCATGGACATGAGCTATGGGCAGGAGGAACACTGTGTTATTATGGTTAAAACACTGGAGACGTCTTACCATCAAGAGAGCCTTCTTCAGGTTTCTGATGTTTGCATTGTACAGAAATCATCAGATACTTCCTCAAGATAGATAATTGTAGTTAACACCTCGTGTTTGTTTTGTAACTGTCCAGTTTATTTTTATTATTGCAGGATTAAAAGCCCTGATATGCTCCAAAATGGGCACCAAACAGTTCTGATTATTAGGTGCTTACATATGGAGACGTGCCACATGTGCAGTGGGCGGACTTTGTAGGCGTGTACGGTCATAAAGTTTGTGCGGTGTAGCACAGACATCTTTGCAGACGTAAGCAGTATGTCAATATGTATATCACATGGACTTTATCAGACCTTTGCTACTATGTTGACGTCTAAAATAAATCTGCCTTCCTGCAGTTTTTGAAAATTGTTCTCTCTCATGGAAAATTTAACGACCACAACTGAAAGAATCAACAAAATTCACATGATCTTTCTTTTCTTTCATTCTTTATCCTCAACAGAAAGCACTTTAAGCTGTGTTTGTGCACGAAAGGTGATAGCTAAATAAAGTTTATTAATGTTTTTCGATGCTTGCATGCTGTTTGATTTTCCAACCACTTAACATGAATGAATAAAATCTTGGATGGTGAGGCTAACTGGTAAATATTAATGTTTGATAACCGCTTATCTTCATCAGGGTCACAGACGGGCTGGAGCCCATCCCAGCTGACACTGGACGAGAGGTGGGGTACACCCTAGACAAGTCACGGGGCTGACACATAGATACAAAGGCACATAGAGTCACCAGTATAAACCTACAAATCTGCATGTCTTTGGACTGTGGGAGGAAAAGAACCCACACAGAAAAGGTTCGAACTTCTTGCTCTGACTGCTGCCCCTAATTGGTATATATACAGCATATAATGTAGAACCGTTTCCAAAACCAATTGTAATGAGGTGCAAAACATTAAAACATTGAAACGTGTTGCTGGCGTCATTCAAAGTGGGCATATCAATTTCCAAAAACAATAAAATTTCTCAGTTTGAACATTCGATAAAGTTTTCTTTGTGCTATTTTCAATGGGGTGTTCGCACATCACATTATGTTTCTATTTACATTTTACACAGCGTGCCAACGTTTCTGGAAACAGTGTTGTATGAAGCCGCTTTAGACCAAAGCGCTTTACAAAATGACTAATTCACTCATGCATACGTTGGCTTGTGGACGGAAGAAACAAACAACAGTGTAATTAATTGACGACCCACAGGAGTTCCTTGAACCCTACATCATCACGTGACAATAATGTATCTTTGACAAAAAAGTGAACACTGTACAGACATGAACTGGAACAAAAAGCCGGATGGCAAGCAGGAAAGCAGACCATGAAAATTAAACAAACAGCAGACTGTTGGTATACGTGCGTGTTGATCATCTCTTACCCTGTCCGAAGCGTCCAGTCTTATGGATCTCAGTGGCTCCTTGGTATCCGAGCATCCTACACACCACGTCTCCGTCCTTTTTATCCCAGACGTCGTCACACACCGTCCCCCAGCGGCGTTCGTGGAAAACCTCCACACGACCTTCATGAGGACCTGACCCGTTCACCAGACGCACCAAAGTCTCCTCCACTAAAACACAGATCAAAGTATACATTAACAGAATGATCTATATATGTAAATACACATGAACTGGCAGAGGCATTTATACACATTTGTTTCTACCATTTAGTTTGTTGGCAGATATAAGACACAAGTTTTTGTGCATTTATTAGAGCCTCCAGGCGATCACGTTTGTAGAAAACAGCATCATATGACAGCAGGTAAATCTTTATTATTAATGTCAACACGGCTACACTGACAGAACACGACTCCCTTTTATCCAGCGTTTCCTGGCACAGCTTTGAACTGAGCAAATTACTTTCATTGTGAGTGTTTATGAGTTTAATGAAGCTCTGTAAATCAAACTAACACGAAACAAGTGGAGATAAATAGGTTGTTTTCAACATGGCGCAACTGATTTTTTTTTCCATAAACCACTGAAATAGTCTTTGATTGAACTTATTTGATCTTCTCATCAAACTCTCTGCAAGAATAATGAACGCGTAGTTCCCCAAATATCGAACTGTTCCTAAAAAACAAGCTTACTAACGACAACTAAGAGAACACACAACAGAAAACACTTAAAGCTGCATTTTTTTCATGAAAGGTGATATAGTAATAAAGTTTATTAATATTTTTTCAATGTCCATGTTTTCATGCTTGATGCTTGATGGTTTTATTTTTCCATGAAAAACATGAATTAATAAAATCTTGGATCTTGGATGGATCAGGACATTAAAAAAAAAAAAATATATAAAAAAAAAAATCTATTTCATAAAATATAATAACCAAATATACAATGTTTAAACTACAGTGTTCAGTTTGAGCCAGCGTGCTGGATTCAGGGTTGGAGCGCCTTGCTCACTAGAGCTAACTAGAGCTAAGTGTGTTTGTGTTAGCATGAGCTTCATGGATTCATGGTACATCTCGTATACTTCAAACTATGCAGCAGCTGAACTCGTATAATTGACTTGATTTATCACCTTTCAGAATACAGAGTGAAAGAAAGAAAGGTAAACACACACACACACACACACATGCACACACATGCACACACACTGTTTTTAAGACTTGTGCCCCAACTGAGACTGTTGACAAAGTGCTGGAGAGCAAAACCAGACACATTATCTAGACAGGATATTAGTCTCATCAGACCATCATAAATTTTAACTGTGTACCATTTAACTCTCATTATACCGTCAAGTACTTTGCACTCACTAGCCCATCATAATTTAATATCTACCATAACATTACACTGTCATATCTGCTGCACACGTTTGTATCATATTCTTACAGAAATGTAAGAACCAGGAAATTAAAAACAGAAATTAGATGTTCTCCAGTTGTTCTTTTCTCAGACGATACTGAAAGAAGAAAGACTAAAAGCACATACTTAGCTCTGAACATGGGATGAGTAATTGAATATTCAATTACCTGAAACAGATGTTGAAACTATTTGTTCACTCATCAAATACAAAACAGTTCCTCTTCTTTTGATTGCTATGAAGCTGGGTAAAAACTGCTGCAGGCACGAAGATGAAGAAGTACCACATTAATACTTCTTAGAACTGTCAACTACTTTTTAACAAGATACTTTAAATGTCCTTAAAAAATTAATCTCTTGGGCCACCAGACCAAAACTAGCTCCAAGGACAGCAGATTAAAACAGTCTTGTTGTTAACCCTTTAGACCCCATAGTCGCCCCAGAGCACATGTTCTATATTTCACTCTAGCACCCAGAAGCGCCGGACATTTTAAAATCATTCCCAGTAAATCAAAACACGTAAAAAAGCTTCTCAGCTTTGTATTGTAGATAGTTTGAGTTATCACAAATAATCAAATATACATCATTATGTTGATATACATGTTTTAGTTTCCACTGTAAATCTAAAAGTCTCCACCAACAAAGTGTCCCCAGGTTTACAATCTTATGGAAGCTGTAAGACTGTGTTGTGACGGAGATCCTGACCCAGGGCGCAGAGCAGACAGTGACAAAGACATTGTGAGTTCAAGTATTTTGCTCTCGTCACATCACGTGACTGAATTAAGCTTTCAACTTGTGAGAGTGGACAGCTGAAGACAAAAGGAAACGTCCGTGGACCACAGGCCGGAGTCTGAACCGGGTCGCTACAGGAAGGACTAAGACTTTTGGATGCGGGAAGCCGACTCTACCAGTTGAGCCACCAGGACGCCCCAATTTATTTATTTATGAGTAATTTCCTTATCCACCTTGTATATTGTGAACCACTGTAACAAAATTTTAATTATTGATGCACTTTAATGTTTCAGCTAGTAAAACTGGGACTTTTTTTGTACTATATAAATAGTATACTGGCAGCAACAGATGAATGAAGTCTTATCTTTATCCATAATAATACATCATTATTTATTTGATGATTGTAATTTGTCTTATTAATCTGAATCTCTAAAGTAACTAGAGACTAAAAATGTTCGATATGTAGTGGAGTAGTGGAGTACCTCAAAATTGCACTTGAGTACAGTACTGTGTACAGTAAATGTACTTACTTTCTACCATTGTATACACTAAAAGCCTGTGAATATAAGAAACAAACATTTAAACTCTGAAAACCTATAAAGTACTTTATACTGTATCATCATATCTATCATATCACCGCTCATACATGTAACAAAAGGCCATTACTAGCCCTATGTATAACTCTAATCCCCACATGTTTGAATACCCCTGAGACAAGACTCAACACTTTCACACATCTCTCTCACACTATTCATCTTCCTCTCTCTCAGTCCTGCATCCCTCCCCTCCCTGTGAAGTGCCTGAGGGTCCCCGCTCTCCAAATGAGACACTCTGGGGAGGAGAGGAGGAGGAAAGGTTCTGGATAAAGGCAGCACATGTAGACTTCAGAGATAATGAGAACCATACAAGCGAACTTCACAGACATTCATGCCTCTGCCATGAAGAGCTGGACTGCAACATATTGGAAACGATGAATTATGTTAATCGGTTATTCGGGTTCTTGATTTATTTTGCCGGAAACTTTGGTAGAAATCACGCAAATGCATGAC
The DNA here is from genome assembly GCA_036365135.1 of Miichthys miiuy. Taxonomy (NCBI): domain Eukaryota; kingdom Metazoa; phylum Chordata; class Actinopteri; family Sciaenidae; genus Miichthys; species Miichthys miiuy. Next base: position 20,254 of record JAAROE010000166.1, on the reverse strand, counting down.
GAGAATCTTAAGATGAATCAGTCATTGTATTGTAAATAGATATAGTGCAGATGATATGTTGGATGACACCGCAGCCTCTCAACAATAGAGACAATTATCCTGCTTTTGGGTGGAAATCATTCATGCTTTCAATTTTAATGTTCAAATCTAAGAATGACACGCTTCTCTGTGGTTAAAGTCAATATTTTTTAATTTCCTGGGCTCATAAAATCCTCTAAAACCCCTCTGAATAATGCCATAAATGCATTGCTTCCAAGCAAAAATTATTTGTTCTTCCAAAAAATCGTCATTTTGGGCAACAGCAACTAAACCCATTCCAATATCTTAGCAATCATAACACGTCTGTCAAGCTTTGGATTCCTTTTGGATGTTGAAGCAATGTACATGAGGCTGAAGAGCGATACATATCATTTAAAGAGTTAAAGAGAGTTAAAAAGTACCAGCAGTACTAACTAATACTAACATATAGTTATTTCCATGGCTAAGAAGCACATTATTTGCTAACATTAGCACTTTTGCCCTGTTCTTTATTGGATCTGGGGAAGTTTACACTCAAACAACCCCAACCAAATTAGTTAGAGTTGCATCGGCCAAACATATTAAAGGAACATTGTATAGAAATTGGTATTTTTGCGATTTAGTGCCCCAGTGTAATACCACTCTCGTAACTACAGACACTTGTACACGTGTATTTGTTATGATTATATTGCTTATGATCAAAATATAATGAGTCAACAACTTTGCAAACAGCCAAACATCAAGCAAGGTCAACAACACAAGACATAGCAGCCAGCTTTACTTACAACAGCAGTCAGTCAAGCTTGGCGTCTGTCTTTCAGCCTTTTATTTCACCGAGCTCTCACCAACGACTAAAAGTCAGTCCCAGATTTACTCTGGTCAGATGGCTTCTTGCTCGGTCACTATTTTCTCTTCTTAACTTCCTCCATCAATGTCCCAATGGCTGCTAAGCCCGGTTACATTGCCCACTCGCCCAGCTCCAGTTCTGACACGACACTGGTTCTGCTTCCCTTCAACATTCGCACGCCTGAAAACCTCCTCTTCTTCCCGGTGGTCCAAAACTGTGGTACAAACACTAACACCCCCACGGTGCTCTGAGCTCATAGTCTGGGCAGCCTGGCTAACAAACTGAGCTAACGTTAGCTAACAGCAGCTAGAGTTGGCAACAGTTTACTTCACTGTCCATCAGGAAACTCTGTAAATCACAGAGAGAGAGTTGAGGCGGAGCAGCGGAGGACATCAAAGGGAAAACCAGAAAACATTTTCTCCATAAAATATGATCCAGTTTCAACAAAGTCAGTTAAACAGTTGGTGGTGTGTGACTTAGTGCCTTATTGCTAAGTAGCTCTACACTGCAGCACAAGAACAATGCTGTTTCTTCATGTTCTACACTGACAAACATACAACACATGTATGAAGCCATCAAGTGTATATTTAAAGACCCGAAACACAAGAATCTCATTTTAAATGAGTCAGTTGGAAACATTAAAAAGGTCAACAGGAGACCAGACTGAAGCTAACGTTAGCTTAATTTTCTGAGTAGCTACAGCTGGTAAATCTGCCATCCAGCTGTCCTTTCAGGCAGCAAAATTAATGGTCACAGGCTAGAAATGCAATGCTTGCTTTTTTTTAAAACCTCAAAGACACATGTTTCAAAAATTAAAAAGGATTTTAAGTGATAAATATGTCACCTTTAACTGCATATGTGCCACACGAGAACAGAAAGTTTAACAGCTGTAGCAACAGTAGCTAATGGCAGCACATTGTTTGGTGAAAACATTTTCTTGTGTCATTCACTCTTATTTCCAAATTGTGTTTAAATATAATAAAATATCAACATGTCAAAACCACAACGTTCATTTTGGACCAAATTGCAATAAAATAAATGTATCAGTTGCTCCTCGGATGGAAAATGAGCTTCAAATTCAACTAACTACTAAACCTTAACTTTATGTAGTTAATGACTTTTCCTGAGTCAGAAAGCTTGTGTACAATAACACACATGCCACAGCGAGAAACGTCAGCGATCAAAATAAATACTTCTTTAAGTAATTATGCAAAAACTCAAGGATCCTGGTCTCTAACTTACTCTGTCTCTCCACAGTCTGACAGCTCTCATGTTCACGTCGGACAGCCAACAAAGTGGTCCACCATTAAGCAGAAACACTCTCTAGTTTGAAGGAAAGTTGACGTTTCATAACAAGCCTTGTACATATTCTGTGAAAGCTGTGCATGCGATATAAGTTTTTAGTCCAGGGGAAACTAGATATGTGAGTTCCAACTGTTGGTGTTCGTCCAAGTGGTTCAAACCTCAGAGGCCAGACGAGTTAGAGCACCAGACTGTCAATACCTGAAGAAGGCCAGATCATGGAGTGATCACAATTACTAATGTTTATCTGGCAGGAAGGCAGGAAGGGTCTGGACTGGACAAGACTGAATGGCTTCAGGACAACCGTTAACTAGCTCCATCTGTTCAGAAAATGTTCTCCTTGAAACTCAGTTTGTTATTGTCTTCACATTGTTTTCTTTCCTCTTCTTTTGTTTGGTTATTTGTTTGCTTTTAAGTTCATTTTCTTGGCCAGCAAATGCACAAAATTGGGCAACCATACAAGAATATTTTGAAATCAGTTTGTGCCTCTCATATGATGTTTGTCTTTATATTAAACTTTTTTTTGGAAATAGGCTTACTCTTATTTGCTTTTCTGAGCGTTAGATGAAAAGATACCATACTTGTCCATGTTCAGTAAATATTACTGCTGGATCCCACCGGGCGCGGATGTGATGCATTCCTGTGCACCACTGCCACCAGAGTTCATAGCGGCCATTCGATACAATGATTGTGATTCCACCAGAAGCGTCGTGGCATGTTTCAGAAGCGTTGCAGAACCGGCGAGAATACAAGGCTGTTGTATTTTTGACAGCATCAGCACAGAGCAGACTGAGCTGGCCAGAAGGCAGACACACAAACGGCATAGAGCGCATATGTTAAACTCATGGCTCGTGGACCACATCCGGCCCACGGTACAATTATATTCAGCCTACATGCTTCTCAAATGCTCTGCACGGTTGGAAGCACATACCTGTGTGAGTAGCTTTTCTCTGTGATGATGACAACAAAAACCCACGAAGGAGTCGTCTCACTGCTGCACACCATCACCTACATCCTAAGGGTTTCCACAGCACAGAAATGAACCCCAAACTCTGATGAACTGGCACTTAAGAAAAGGTGCCAAACATCTGGCTTTAGCACATGTTTATAAAATAAGAATGTATGCCTGCCTAAATATTTAATTTCTTGTTTATGTTTAATAAATGTTGACCCTGTTTGGCCCTTGACATAGTGTCTCTGTGGTTGAGTTTGACACCTGGCATAGGGAATCTGGTTGATTTTCAAAATAAGTTTTTATGAGCGTAGATGATACCACTCTCATATCTGTTTGGTAAATATACGTCTTCAGCCAGCAAATTGTACGCTTAGCTTAGCATACAGGCTTGGAGTAGAGGTAAACAGTCTAATGATGACAAAATTCTCCAAAGCTCACCAATGAATCACATTAAAGACCATAAAAAGACTCAAACTGGGTCTAATTCTATAAAATAAAAGCAAAATACTGACCTATATCACTTCTTCTACATGTATGTTTTCTGAATCAAACTCTGGGAGTTGTTCTGTTCCAGCAACAGATTATTAGATTCAGAAAATAAAAACTGAACATAAATAATATAAACTGAGTACGTAGGAGGTATTTCAACACAAGTGAGAGCTGAAGAGTTGAAGGTAAACGTGTATCCTGATCTCTGATTCTGTTCCTCAGTATTGACGTTGAAGGTTTGGCTTCAGGTGAACTTCCACATAAAAATATGTTCGAGTTCCAGGGTGAAAATAAATTTCTCACCAGAGTCCGAAAGCAATCAATTTATTTTTGGATTCCTGTAGCTGCACAGGTCCATTGTAAAGACAGCCTGTCAGACGTTAAACCCACAACACTTAAAGCTGCACCCTGGAGATCAAACTGTCAGCTGGCCTTGAGCTGTGTGTGTATGTTTGTGTGTGCTATGCAGCACTTCCAATCTCTCTTGTAATATATCAACTGTCAAGTGCAAATTACACAAATTTTGCAATTCCCTAAAATGAAAAACGAATTAGGGTTTTGTTACAAGTTACAAACACATGGGAAAAAGTCTTTAAGGACGTATAATAGGCAAATTGTTGGACTCAACTCACCTAATGTTTATAGAGTTATTTCCTGTCTTTATCCTGAATCAAAACTATATGATACAGTACAGTTAGTCTGTTGGTCTGTCTCTGTTGAATCCAGGGAACCACGGAAAGATTCACAATATTGTGAAATGATACAAGTGTGTTCATCTGCTCTAACATAAGCTACAATTGACAGAGTTTCAAAGCGACTATTTTCTATTTTTTTTTTCTATTTTAATTTTTTTTTCTGTTTCCAGTGAGTTAAAAGACTTCAATGTCAATTAAACAGAACATCAATCCAGATACAAACTGTTTTACACAGATGAAAGATCTTCCTCGCTTTCTCCTAATCTCACATATGACTACAATCTGGGGTTCATTTGCTGTCGAGTCTTTCAACAAAGCTAAAGATTGTGATCCTTTCAGTGATATAACTTCCTGTGTGGCAGGTTGTGTGTTAACACCCAACATGTGTGCACTTTTCCCACAGAAAAAACTTCAGTGGTCTTTAGTAACTCTGGTGCTCATTCTGGTAAGCGATCAGAAAGGTATGCACTGTATGCTTTGAAGTGTAAAAAGATCTGAGTCATGCATCAAACGATAAGTCAGCCACATAAGGTTTGTGACCGAAAAGTGCACGACACGGAGATTTGATATTTTTGACAGCCAGCAGCATGTGGTTTCAGCCTGTCTTTCTTGCTCTGAAACCTCAAACATCCATGTCTTGTAAATGATGTGAGGAAAGAACTGATCTTCGACGGCTCCGTAATGGGCAGAAACAGCATTCAGATGGTCGAGCGATCAAGTCTATTTGATGTGAACACCACTCCATCGCTCATCACATGGAGAACCAACCACAATCATGTAGCAAAGGAAGAATAACATTTGGGGCAAAAAAACTAAATAAATGAGGTTTGGGACCATTAATGACTTTCTACCTGAATCCAGTTTGGTGGTTTCTGTACAAGGCTTCAGCTTTCCGCCTCAGGACATATGCATATAATGGTTTTTAAATCCTTTTGATGTACACTAACCCATGTGGTACTTCATCGTGTATCGGAAACCATGAGATTACACTGAAAAGAAAAGCAGATCTGCTGATCCTTTACACTTCCCACAGCACTTTGCACAGGACATCAGGTGGGGCGGAGATGTATGAGTCCCATAAAGTCATCAGCTCATAAATTTTTGTTCTTGTCTTGCCAACTATTGGTTTTGGATCACATGCACTGATATATGTGCTCGTATTACTGCCGTGGTGCCAAGGAGGATTTTTCTTCACTGTGACTGTGCAGCTGAACTGCATTTTACTAAAATATAACACAATTTTAGCAGCAGATTGTTTATATTATATAATATAATGTTTGATTTAATGCAAATATTTTTTATAAAATTAAAGTTTTACAATCCATCCATCCATTCCCTTCTGTTTATTTGGGGTCAGGTTGTGGTGGCAGCAGGTTTAGCAGGGCGTTCCAGATCCAGTCCATCTCCCCAGCAACACATTCAAGCTCCTCCTGGGGGATCCCGAGGCCAGATGGGTTATGTAGTCCCTCCAGCGGATTCTGGGTCTGCCCCGTAGTCTCCTCTTAAAAAAGGGGCATCCTAAATCAGATGCCCAAACCACCTCAACTGGCTCTTTTCAACACAAAGGATCAGCGGCTTTACTCTGAGCTCCCTCCGGATGTCAGAGCTCCTCACCTTATCTCTAAAGATGAGCCCAGCCATGGATCTGCAACCTAATTCTTTTGGTCACTACCCAAAGCTCATGACCATAGGTAAAGGTTTAAACGTAGATGGACTAGAAAATCAAGAGCTTTGGGCTCTGGCCCAGCTTTCTCTTTCCCACAACGGTCCGGTACAACGTCCACGGTACTGTACTCTGCACCAACCCACCGAGCAACTTGCTCTCAACTCGGAAGGAGTAATCCACTGGTTTTTGCGATAAAAACATGTCTTTAATCGCATGTTTCTTTGCAGTATCCTATCATAGTGTTCTGCTGCAACAAATGCACCTTCTTCACAGAGATCATTAAACCGTAATTTAGGTTTAAAAGCTGCATAAATGTGAATAAATCTTGGAAATAAGTGTGATCATTAAATGCTCATCCAGCCTGAAAATTGTTTTGGGAGTGGAGGCAGAGCAAAAGCCTCAAACTTCTACTACTCCTAATCATTCTAAAAGTGTTTATTACATTCCTATGTCTATGAGCATTGATGAATTACAGTTTATGAAACTGAATAATAATCCAAAGAATACATTTCTGTTGCTCTAAAAGGTTTAGTGGGAGAAGAAGATGGAAAAATATAAAAACACTGTCACTGGAACTGAAACAGCAGTTTGTTACCACACTAATTAGAGGGCATATTATTGTAACATAAGTTGTTAAAGTCTATAAAACACTAAATTTCAGTGTTGAATCTTTTAGCAGACCATGTTCACTTTACTGCTGTAACCATAGCAGATTAACTAACATCTGTACAAGTCTGTCTGCATGCATGTGTGGTCATCTTACAAAATCGAGGCTTTAAGCTGCTGCTGGCAGCAGAACATCATCGAGGTCGCTCAACCAAAAGAGATAATTGGGCTTTCTTGCAGGACGTTATTATTAAAATTGACGGTTAATAGAAAAATCTTTCCAGCTTTGGAATTTTGTTGTTATTAAGGTTGTTCAGAGAACTTTACAGTGTATTTGAATCAAATCCAGATCACTGTTCAGTTGTTACTTGATAACCCGTCACTGAAACGTACATCACTTTTAGTTATATAACTTCACTCCTGTTTTATTTGCCCCCTCATCTGTTTGAACCAAGCGGCAACCTCTGTGGCTGTGAAGTGAAGCCAATGCAGAAGTACCAAAACTGCAGTTCCTCAAACGTCCACTTGAGGCTGGCTACAGAACGAGTCAGTCTCCATAAGACCCCATGTTAAAATGTCCAACTTCACAGCAGAAATAAACATGTTTACAGCCTGGTAGAAAAAAAAATTGGTCTCTATAGCTAATTAACCCGTGGTTTGAATATGGGCATCTTATAGAGCGGAGGAGGTCTAGGTCCAGTCTTTAAAATGTCTGAAACAACCTCACCTGACAAGGACTTTTATGCTGTTTATGAAAGCAATAAAAACTGCCATTTCAATGTTCTCTGTCACCTATTTCATTGCGCCTTTACACTTTTAAGTCATATATCAACTCTTACCTGTTTTCTCTCCTCGGTCCCCTCGATCCCCCTTCTCTCCCTTGAACCCTCTTTCTCCTCTGTCACCTGAGGACAAAACAGAAAAACAATGTCTGAAAACAGATGTCTTAGGAGCAAAAATGTAAAATATAACTCTTACCAGAAGCTAGTCTAGGCTGAAGAACGTTTATAATCAATTTTTCACGCAGATTTTGTTCTTGTTCTTTGCTCTACAACATCATGGCACGCAGATATCACTGCAGGATTTAGTAAAAATGTATATAAGCCACAATATAAGACACTCACATGTGTTGTCTGCAAAATTACTGTATGTTTATGCACAACACCTCCTTCAAATCAGCAGCTTGGATATGATCTTTTCCCAGTCCAAAATATGATTCAATTCCAAACACCCGTGAATAACCTCCAAAGCAGATGTGAATCTGTTTCAGCGGCAATTGTTGCTAATTTTCAGGCATGAAACCACAAGTCTGTTTTTGCCATAAAGCTATAAGAGGATCAAGTCCACTATAACATCACGGCACAGAAGTATCACTTATATTTAGATGACACTAATAACATCCAATCATATCCCGTTGACCAAATATAAGAGGCCTTTTCATTGGCTGAACTTACTGTACGCATACTACAGTGACGACCACAATATAGCACACATGGGGGCAGAAATGTGAGTGTGCAGATAAAATAATACACAGGAGTAGCTCAGCCAGGGACAGGTTTAAATTTTAAAACTGCTCCTCCAACTCACACCCATTTCCTCTCCTTTGTACTCTGTTCAGCCCTGTAATCTTGCCTAGTGATATAGGCATAAAATGTAAAATTAGAGGATACCCACCCTGTGTCTGGTGCTTAATTTACCTCTAAAAGTTGTGGTTAAATCTTTTTTTTTCTGCTGTGGAGGTGAATGAGGTTGAACAAGGGGAAGCAGAAAGAGAAGACAGAAAATAAACGTTCTAGTGTCAAGGTAATTTCTTGGACTTTCTTTACAGTGTAGATGTTTGCATATTGGAAAAGTTAATACAATGCCACACCACTCAATCAGTATAAGTAAAAGTCCTCTCGTTTGTGGTTTCTGGAAATGACGATACATTTACGCACAGCACCTCCCTCCACTCAGCAGCTTGGATACGGCTATTTCTCGTTTGTTTTCATTTCAAAATATGATTTTATTCTGAACACCCAAGAATAAACTCCAAAGCAGGCGAGTTTCAGTGGGATTTGTTGCTAATTTTTTCAGCCATGAGGTTTGAAACCGCAAGTCTGTTTTTGCCATGAAGCTATAAGAGGATCAACTTCAAGTCGGCATTTATCCCACCTTTAATTTGACTCTTTCTTCACATCCAAGATCACAGGGGCCACTGCCAACCGAGGTGGCACTCAGTCCCATCGTCCATGTGTGTGTTACTGTATGTATGTGTGTGTCCATGACTGAATAGTGTAGCTAACACACCACACCCTGCCTGTGACGCCCTCAGCTGTCAGTGTCACCTCCATCTTGACCACATCCTTAACAACTACATAACACTGCAAGAAAAACCCAAACATACTGGTGAGCTACCGCTGAGCCGCAAGAGACAACAGATGCTTTTGATTTGAAACTGCATGATTAATTTCGTATGTTGTTGGCCCTGAATGGCAGCATGGATATAAAATTTAAGTACTTAAAGCTTAACTAATTAACAGTTTTAACTATATTAGCAACATGGCTTTATGGATAGCAAAATTCATTGCTGCATCCAGGGGCAATACAAAAGTGACCACCCTTGCATCGCTTTTTAGCTCGGTTCCATATTTTCCATTGAGTCGGTGATTGACAGCTGTCACTAGTTAGCTAACGTTAGTATGTATCCATCTTTTGAATTATGCTAACTACATCTAGTTTCATGTCCACTAAACAACAGGAAATGACAGTAGACGATACTTTCAGCAAACACAGCAAATCTGTGATGCTTTACAACCAAAGAAAGAGCCAACACCCAATCCACTGCTGTTCAGTATACCTACTATTCAGAGACCTTGAAGCTTCCCAGTGCTGTTTCAACAAGCTTTCAGTATCCCTCCTCCCTCTACAGCTGAGCAACTGCCTTCCGCTGAGGCCCCTGTTCACACCAGTAAGTCTACAAACTCTTCACCCTTCACTGGTTTGTTAAACCCACAACCAGACCTCAGATGGGTGGAAGCACAGATGGACATTGTTATAAACTGCCAGAGTGTAGATGACCAAACATCCGCGAAGATCCTTGTGTCTCCATTTTTCTTTAAAAAAAAAACCCATTTATTTCTGTGGTGTTTTGAACTGCTTGTTAAATAATTAACTTGTCAATCAAACTGTCGTCAGTACTAGAGCTTTTCGTGAGTGACGCTCTTTTCGTGTTTGTTGAAGCTTTGCTGGCTATTGCTGCCCGTGCTAATTTTAGATGTTTTCTTCAGTTTACTCCAAACAAATCAGAGGCCTGTTACGCCAAATTACAACATGCAGGCTATCATTTGCAACATTTCCTCGCGATCATTTGTTCATTTACACAATGTGACGCTTCCGCCATTGAGGACCTCTATGTGTAGAGTGATGAAACAGGACCTTATACAAACAATATGGCCATTCAACAGATGATTTTTTCCCTCAGTTGTTTAGAGAAATTGTTGAAATACGGTTGTCAAACAATTCATTTCAATGGAGTCGCTGTAATTAGTGTATTTGCTAATGAAGAAAAATGAATCTCTAAGAATTTTTCACATTGAGTTCAACTGAGTTGTGAATTTGCTGGTGACCTTTGAGGGAATGTGGAGAAATGTACAAACAAATACATCTAGAAGTGAAACTGTTATTCTGTTGGCAAACAAGCTAACAAGCATGCTACCTGATGAGTCAAACCCCTTCAATAAAACTCTTTATTAAATGATGGGTTAAAGGTTAAAGTCTTCCAATACCTTTGGTCTAACTCCTATTAACAGTGTCTCATTGTTTCATCATTTGTAATCAATAATTGAATTGACCTCAAAGGCCGAGTGCTGTCTTCAACATTTACATGAAGTTTACTTCTGTAACTGTTATAGCAACCAACGTTAGGCACATCTATATAAAAATGTACCAAAACTAGAGTGAAGTCTGGTCCTGACTGTTGAGACATAACAACTAAATGCATGCACAGACACACACACAGAAGACAACAGATCAGCCTGGTCCAAAGTTTTGAGAGCTACTGGCCAACATAGGGACTGTGAGACTCCAACACTGGACATTTCAGCCAAACCCAACTCTGATCGGCAACAGCTGTTGGCTAAACACATACATACATAAACACACAATGTCATGCTGACACAAAAAAGACTACAGTGCCTTATCATATTTGTCATGGCAGTGGTTTCCCCAACAGTACTCTGTGTGCCTGAGTGTTTTTTGTTATCGTTGGCACTGTCCGGCGAGTGATGCCAGAGTGGAAAGATCGACACCCGAGGGGTTTATGTAGATATAGACTGATCTGGATAAATGAGTGGGTGAATAGATGGAGGGAAAGAATGGAGGGAAAGAATGAAAAAAGAAAGAAATCTCAGCAATAAGTCACGGTCAAGGTATCTTGTGTTCAACATCTATTTTATTCCAAAAGTTAGCATCAAATTCCAACTGTGTTGCAGCAGATTATTCTCATGTCTGCTTGGAAAATTTGAACAGTCATGTCAAATAAATATATATTTATAGTGTGCAATGGAAAACTAATGGGGATACAGAATGGCGGAAAATTTCCTAATATTCTCTTACAATGGTAGATGGTATATTCAGCTGTCTTGAACTATTAAATGCTCATTATGGATTTCGTATCATATATATAAGAATTGCTGGTGTGTCAAAAAACTCTATGAACGGGCCCTCACGCTGCACAGGTCGGGTTTGGTGTGGCGTTGAGTTTGGTCGACACAGTTCTGAATTTAATACATTTCGGACTCTACAAGAAGAGTTAAATGTCATTTCCTGTGTCCACAATGTGGTGCTAGACAAGGCCTAACAATTCTACATTATATTCCAGCATATCAAATGTAAACCACACCAGGAAAATCATGTGTAGATCAAACACGGACATGCTGTTCAACCATCTACCAAACTTTTGATAGCTTTTTATCCTGAAGGTTTTTTAATTCAATTGACCCAATATCCCACCACTAAATTCAAAATGGACCACTTCCTGAGTCTGAACATGATAATTTTTCAGTGAAACGTGCTGCAGGAGCTACTCGTAAGGAGTCCACAGCCAGTTGTAAGACTGGGGCACCTTTAGTGATTCATTTGCTAAAATAATAATAATCCGAGCAACTCCAATATGGTCCTCACACCAGGTGGTGCAGGGGCCCTAAAAATTAGACAAGTGGCCGCTGTGGGTTTGCTAACGACAATAATAATCAACTCTCCTTTTGATCTCTGTCCTCCAATGAAAATCTACATGGGGGTATAGAAGAGCTAATGCAATGAATAGTGGATGGATTCATACGCTGCAAAGAGTCGGGAAGCAGACTGATGGATCCAAATCCGATCATGGATGTATTGACAGAACTGAATACCATGTTCTAAGACTTCTTTTGGCCCCCTTGTTTTTTTTGTTTTGTTTTTTTTACACATTGGACTCAGTCATTGGAGTTTACCTGGCTGCATCTCCCTGCACACATGAATGATATTACAGGTGATAGAGGTCCTGTCATTTTTAAGTGTTTATGATGCTTAAGACCATTTTGCAATGATGCATTGACTCATTTAAGACAGCTGAGAGGTGATTTGATTAGCACACACAGCTGTTTCTTTCAAACAAATAAAGGCAGATATGGATAGTTAAGCATTTCTAGCCTCCATGGCTAAACATACAAAAATACAGTGCCACCTGTTAGTGATGAAAGATGTTTAAAAGATTCTGTTGTGCTTCCTTGTAGGAAACTTTCTACTCTGGCAGAGTTTCTCAGTTTGAAATGTCTGAAATGATTTGAGCTGTGAACACGTTGACGAGATTCAGCTGTGAGTTGTACAAGACTGCTGGGATTTTTCTTCTTGTGAATGACGAACTGTTGGGTGAGTGATTAAATGACTCACTTATTGCATTACATTGTTAATACTACTGTTACCTCAAAGTACACACCTCTGTTTATGATAAGCAGTCTGTGCTGTTTGTTCTTGTTGTGCTTCCATACGGTTTCTCGATGAACATTTTTGACCATGACATTAGGCAAACGTGACCATTTAAAAAGACAGACATACCTCTAGGACCAGTAGGTCCAGTGTCTCCTTTTTCTCCCTGATCACCGTTGCCCCCAACAGGCCCTTTGATCCCCCGAGGGCCCTGGATGCCTTTTTCCCCTGCAAGCCCTGAAAAAACAAACACATACAAGCTTGACTTTAATAAATATGCTGCAATATCGGTCTTCGGTGCCTTATTGTTATGTTGAGGCTGCCGGCCTTCTAGTTCCCAGTGTATTCCCTCATCTGTCTGTCCTTTGTCTCTCTCTTGAGTTTATTTCTGGATGTGGCCTCACCGACTGTTCCCCTACCACCTGGCTCTACCATGCAGACTCATCCAGATCATTTAGTAATCATCGCAGCATCACAGGCTTCGGCCAAACTCAGAGATGTTTTGTGAACTTCATTTCTGCTAATTTTTGCTCTCCATGTGCTCCAGGATATTCCTCACTTTCATGATGTTCACTTCCATCTTGTCTTTGTTTCTGTTCTGGATCTTGTCATGCCACCACCAGCCAAATAAACTTTTCAAATCAACTGTAAAACTAAAATCAGTGGTCTGAGACCGGTGTTTGCACATTGGCTCTGCTAAAACGTAAAAATCTTAACACTTGTGGCTGGTATCTGCTTTAAGGGCAAATAATGCAAACACTCCTTCTAATTAGTGGGAAACCTCTAATAAAATCCAATCCATGAATTAGGGGAGCTGCTGTGGTGCCAATCAGAATCATTACAATGAGAAATCGATCTGAACATTCACTAATAACTGATTCAAGTTGACTTTTACTTGCAAAATCATTGCACGTGTATCAACAATTCTAAAAAAATAATGGTATGAGGTCTTTATGACATTTCCAATAAGACTTGTTGCTTCCTGTCCTCCCTCCTCTCCCTGACATCATTTATACAAAGATGTTGGAAGTGACGTTAACATTCATCTTTCACTTCTTCCACCATCAATCTCTGAGCACTTGCTGGCACTGGAGGAACAGCACCATACTTTGTTTTGTTCCATAAAACAATCCCTCACATATCCTGAAAGCTCCAGCACACAACGAGAATGTTTGTTTACAGTAAACACACTCAAATGTCTCAAAAGTAATGAAATAATTGATTGCATTGTTAAGCGCAATCTTTGTCAAATGTGCCCTGATATGCTCTGATTACACCGTTGTGACTCCTCTGCAAACAGAATGACATAATGAGACTTAACGCATTAAAGACAGAGACACAATATAAACCGATGACGGATGACGTCCTGCTTTCTGTCTCTCTGCTGTAAAGGGTCAATAACTCACTGGTCCAAAAAAAAAAAAACAGATTAATCATATGTTGGAAAAAGTGCAGAAGTGCTATTTGTGTTCTGCAGGACAGTCCAACAAGATCGCTCAGCGAGTCCAGGAGAAGTTCTTTAGAGCCTCAATGCGATGATAAATTCCTCTGGCTACAAGTGCACCGCTACAAAAAGATTAACGTGTCATTTTATTTTAAAAAACAGGAAGAAGAATCTGAGAATAACATGTTATGTTCAAATTTTCAACTTCAAAATGTCTCTTTGGAAACCTGTGGGTGACGTGACGGATACGCCGTCCATTCTTTACACTGGCAGCGGTGAGCACGTCACTATCTGTACTTGGAGGAGGAAGTTGTTGATTTAAGCCTGAAAATAATTTTTGGTTGATAGAAGTACCTATTTATTAGAAAATGATTTAAAGCCTCAGAGTTGAGCTTAAGATGTTTTTCATTACAATAGTAAGAGAACTATTGACAGAACTTCTTTTTCAATAAATGTTGGTATATTGGAAAATGGATATGACACAATTTGATCTGATGATACAAAAAGTGCATTATTCATAATGGATACTCATTTTAGGTCTCGAAAGTCCTCACAGGTCCACTTGGTTCCTTATAACAGAGACCCTCCTGGTCAATGTCAATATTATATGTAGTCTCACTGAGTCTGGTCGGGTCCTACTGTGTTGCAACTGGTATGTGTGTCAATAAGTCTAATACACCAGGATCTGACAGGACTCACCATCAGCTCTGATCTTAGTGCATCACATTTATCACATAAGGAAAACATATGAACTGTGAGGTCAGGAAACTTTACATGTACTGCTGTGCTTTGTGGAGTGTTTGACAGCTAGTGCTACAGAGCAATGATTTTCTGGTGATGTGATACTTCCCTGCCGGTTTCAGATTATTCCACTTATTTACTGACCGTAAATGGAAAGAAGCAATGAAGAAGACTAACAAAGAATGATGTAAACAATGTAGGATTTATATATATATATATTTAATCGAACAGAAAATGGTTTAAATACGCTTGTTGGACCTCAAGGATACACACAATCTACTTTGTTGAGAACCAATAACTGTAAAACTGAACTTTTGTTTGTTTAAATGAAAACTCAACAGGACGCCTTTAATTGGTGGAGCATCATGCCAGTGTTGATGTTTTCTCTCTGTTTTGGTCTGTTCAGGTTGGCACCATTTCTGATTGAGTCAGATTTTCATGGCTTGTCCTCAGGTTTCTTTGCATGTCAGCGTGTCCTGGCAGAGGGAGCCCTCCTCTGTTGTTTTGAGGTTTAAAGGTTTGTTTTGGGAGGGAGTTCTTCAAAGGTCTAACAATATCATATGGTGTACAGATTGTAAAGGCCTTTGTGGGGACTTTGTGATTCGTGATATTGGACTGTATAAATAAAATTTACTTTGAATTGGGTCGTACGTTGAATTTTGATTTTCCACAAGTCTGTTTCAGATCAGTTCCAAATACTGGACTTGTTTAGACATCTATTAGGAAGCTCTTTACTCAGCTTGCCTATTAATATGCATGAATATAAGATTTTTTTTTAAATCACAAAATGTTTTTCTTCTTCTTTTCTAATAAATAAAATCATTTTCAGCCACACAAGGTTTGTGTCTCATTGCTCACATGCTGTTTTTGGAGGTTTTTGTGGGGTTACATCAACTAGTTTCATGTCAAATTTAAAGATACAACCAAACAAACATTGGGCAATGTACTGCTTGTAGCCCATAATTACTAAACCCTGAAGACATTGACGATTACCACTGTTACATTTGATTAAAAGCCCCCTTTCCCTAAGAGATGACAGCTCTCACTGAAAACCACAGCTTCATGAATGTTGGGGGGAGTTCTGTTTTGGTTATGGGGGATTTCCATTTAGTTTGCTATATTTTCATGCTAAGCTAGCCTTTTTTTCACCCCTACAGTTAGAAATTCTTTTTATTCAGTTTTTCCTGGAACTGTAGCAGTGGTAGGGGGTTTCCTTTCAGCAGGAAGATAATGCTTCTTGGAAATGTCATGTGAGAGCTGCAGTTCATCGGCTTGGGAATGTGGGATGGATGACAGGGAGGCTGGAAAGAGTCCCAAAACATTTGGATTCATATTGTTGTTGTTATTTGTATCTTACAGTATCTACGAAAAATTCACATCTTATGCTCCTGTGGTGCCAATTCTGTCTGGATGAAGGTTCATGTTGTGGTTTTTGGTGGAATTACCTGCAAGGCAAAGATAGATGGCCCATCCCACTGGGCCTGTCCACACCCTGTCTGAAAATAAATCGCCATCCAGGGTCTGGAGCTTTGTTTTCTTAAGCAGATTTATATGATCTTTTTTTAACTCTCCCTGCTCACTACATTATTAATGCAACCAAATGTAATCACAAAAGCAGACATAATAACACCAGCCAATGTCTGCTTTGCATAAAAGGTAGCTTTTCACATTTCATGCCACTCAAATTCAAATCTTCTTGCATAAAAAAGGCTTGTAACTCAAAGTTTGGTGTTTACATTGGACATTACGGTACACTTTATGACCTCTGGGATTTAAAAAACATCTAAAAATCAAGTCAGTGCAAAAAAAAACAATGAAGTAAATCAGAAAATCAGACAGCGCTTGTCTCATTAAATCAGAAATACTTGATTTACCTGACACCCAGTAGTTCTATGAAATTCCTGATCTTTCCTTACTTACATGTTTCATTTAATTTTCAAGTGTTTGATGCTTTTCCAGCTGAATGATGTATTGACTAATTTAAGACAGCTGAGAGATGATTTGATTAGCACACGCAGCTGTTTCTTTCAAAAAAATAAAAGGAAGATATGGATAATTAAGCAATTCTAGCCTCCATGGCTAAACATAGAAAAATACAGTGCCACCTGTTAGTGATGGAAGATGTGTGAAAGATTCTGTTGTGCTTCCTTGTATGGAATTTTTTTTTACTTTGGCAATAAAGTCGACATCTCATTGAGCCAAAATTCCTGTTTCCTCTCTTACACTGATTACAAAGATTCAAGTAAGAAACTTCCAAAGCTGTAATAGGCTGAGGATTCATTTGCTGTGGTTGGCATAGAAATTTAAAACAATGTCAATTAAATTCGTCCAAATGAGCCCATGTTCATTCAGTTTGTAATTGCATTTCTATGGTTACTTCTGAAAGGAAATAATAGATTAAAAAGTGTTTAAAAATCTGTGTTGGGTTGTACATATTGTAAATACTGTGCTAAGCCAGAGTTCCTGTTGTTGGTTTCGTTTTAAGGCTGCACACTTGGAGACTTGGTGAAATTTGGTAATCTGTTTTGAAGAGCTTGAGAAGCACTCAAAGCACTGAAATTATACTTGATGCAGCGTGTCAGCAATTATAATATTAGAAGCAACACATATAATAGTGTTATCGATGGGGTGCCTTTGACCTAAAGTCGACTGAGACATGTTAATGGAACAATTCAACATCTTGGAAACTACGCTTATTCACTTTCTGGCTCAGAATTATACGAAAAGATGGATCGATACCCCTCTAATATCTGTCCATCAAATATGTTGCTAAAGCCAGGAGATGGTTTGCTTAACATGGAGACTGGAAAAAAAGGGGAAACAGCCATCCTGGCTCTGTCCAAAGATGACAGAAAGTCACTAATTAATATGTTATATCTTGTTTGTTTAATCTGTACAAAAACAAAGTATAAAACTGACAATTTGCGGTTGAATGAGAGGTTATATGTGTCAGAGTACTTCTTGGCCGTTGACCTCCTGGAGTCTTCAAGATAGAGTCAAGCTAGCTGTTTCTTTATGCTAAGTTAAGCTTGCTGTCTCGTGGCTCTAGTTTATTTAAACATGTGTTTCTTTTTTATATTTTTGATTTTATCTGATAGCAGAGTATAGAGGCAGACAGGAAAGGAGGGGAGAAAAGAAAGGGGGCCATTACAAGCAACAAAGGTCGCCCCTCAAATGAAACCAAAGACACTGATGTTATGTGGCATGCTTCTTAAACATTCAGGCCCCCTCCACCTTCATATAGTGGATAAACATGAGCGTGGTACCAATCTTCTCATCTAAAGCATCTAGAAAGAAAGTAAGAGTATTTCCCGAAATCTCCATTTTGACTGTTTTGATTATTCTAATGTTTATCTTATGCATTTGAGTACTTGATGAACAACAGACTGGTTGTACCCACCTCTCAATCCTACCAACCCAGGAAGCCCGGCAGCACCCATTGGTCCCATATCACCCTTGTCTCCCTTTGGCCCCGGGGGACCTGAAGAAAGAAACACAAATATGGTCACAATTGATGACATAATGCAAAGGTGATACTATGCAAACAATGAAGTGCTTATGCAAAATCAAAAGTTCTTTCCTAACTACATGATGGTTAAGTCACACACCAACAACTATTTCACTGATTTTGGTGAAACTAGATCATATTTTATGGAGAAAATGTCTTTCTCTGATGTCCTCCAGCTGCTCCGCCTCAACTCTCTGTGATTTACAGAGTTTCCTGATGGACAGTGAAGTAAACTACTGCCAACTGTAGCTGCTGTCAGCTAATGTTAGCTCAGTTTGTTAGCTGGGCTGAGAGCTCAGAGCATTGGGGGAGTGTAAGTGTTTGGACCACAGGTGTTTTGGACCATCAAGGAAGAGGAGGTTTTCAGTTCCAGGGTGTGGGTGAATGCTGACAGGTAGTGGAGCTGGTGTTGTGCCAGAACCGGAGCTTCCGTTGGCGAGAGCTTCGTGAAATAAAAGGCTGAGCTGAGCTTCTTGCTGTTGGACTAATAAGTAATATTAGCTGGCTGCTATGTTTACAGATGTTTGACTATTAGCAATGTTGTTAGCTAGTTTTTTTTAATCATAACATGTCCACGACTCTTTTCTAACTTTACGTTTGCAGTTCTTACAGTCTTCTTCTACAATACAAGTTTATTTGGAATAAAAAAAAGGTAGAAATATTAGAGACATTCAGTCCACACTGACTCATCAAGTGTCTTAATTATTACAGCATGCTGGATCACTTATTTTAAAAGTGTTGCCAAAATCAAGGCAGGCAAGAATCATGTAGATTATCACTTGAAAAGAGAACTCCTGGGACCAAATTTTGTTTTAGAGAACAACACGTAAGCTTTAATTCCTGCAGAAAATGATTTTTATCAATGTCAAAAAATCTTAGTCATATGTGCATTTATTAGACATGGTGACATAGCGGCTAAAATGTAGGCCAAACTGGATCTTACAACAGGTCTAAGGAGTCAGTCCAAAAGTTTGTTGTGCTTGGAGAGAGAGTAAAAGAGAGAGAGAGAGAGGTCTGGCCACAATGGGAACCATATGTTTAACAAGGTGGACCACAACACAGCTTGTGGGAATGCTGAGAAATTTGAGGTTTGTTATTGTCCAGCACATGTCCACAGCTCTAATGTTCTTCATTTGCAAGTTTCTGAAGCTGTTGATCGGTTTTGAGATATAGATCTGCGTGCTGCTGCCTCAAGCCGCTGCACAGTTGCACACACTTAACTGGTGGCTGCAGGTCACAAGACTGTGAAAAGGTCACATTTAGAAGCCGGGCAAAGAGTCTGAGACCCCATCTATGTCTATGTGTGTGTTCTCATGAGAAAACTTAAGGACTCTTATGAAGTTCAGGTGGAGGTTATGCTCAGGGCTAAGTTTAGAGATGAAATGATTAGTCAATCAATAGAAAAACAACAATTTGAACCAATTTATTGTTTTGTTTTGTTTTGTTTTTTAAAGGAAAAAATGCCAAACAGATCCAGCTTCTTAACTGTGAGGAGTTTCTGCTTTTGTAGAGTTTTTTGGTATTGGTTAGATGTAATCGCCTTGGGCTGACCTTTTATAGGGCAGTTGATTGAAGGGAATAAATAATCACTATAATAATCTGCAGATTTTGTGAGGCGCGGCTCCCTTTTGAAGACCTTTGTGCAGAGCTGAACCCACCAACAACACCTGATCTGACCTGTGTTAACCTTTGGTTCACAGTTTCTTGTTGGGTTCAGATTTCGGGTCTCTGCACAGTTTTGACTGGACCACATTGACCCAAGAAAGGTCAGCTGGTTACAGTTTATAGTTACAGTTTTAATCGGTTAACTTCAGTCAAAACACAACAAATAAGTTCATCATGTGTTTTTTGGACAGGAGACAGTTTTTTCTGGCTTTTGGGTTTTTATTTTCATTGGTTTATTCAAACCCTGTAAATTTGACTATAAGCTGCTTTATACAGACAATATTTATGTGTTTTGTTGGGTGTGGGCAGTAACAGAAAAAAATACAGCCGTTTCTAAAGAAACAAAACAAAAAACAAGTCTGCAGCCAGACT